>BMAO01028532.1:0-55874 GCA_019973975.1 Trichonephila clavata | reverse complement strand
CTGTTTAAAGTCAAGCTAAGAGAGAGATGGAGACGATAGTCGTCGGAGTTAAAATGAAGTTAGAGTTATAATAATTGAAGCCTTCGGCGTTTCAGGAAGGAAATAGAAGATCCCAACTGTGAACCATCATCAGTGCTGCAGAATTAACCGTCAGTTAAGTGATCCAATTAATAGTTACAAATAGTAAGGTTAGTAATTAAGATGGCTGCTCCCTTTGTTTAAGCTAAGTTTTTATAGTAAATTGATACGAAAAATAAAGGTGTTAATTTTAGTAAAATATTTCTTGATTCTGGGCATCCAAATACACTAGTTACCGCAAGATCGTCACAACTCATTCCTGTTGAATGGAGTCAAGCTAAGAGAGAGATGAAGACGATAGTCGTCGGCATGATATTGAAGTTAGAGTTATAATAATTGAAGTAGTGTGGCATACACAGTTTAAAAAAGAGGAGCATGGAATCACAAATGTCTTATCTTTTTTTATTTGATAGAGGTTGGAAATTATGTGAGCTGGATTGATGTTATAATAGCATTAATGTTTCTAAGTGATAGTATTCCTGATCTATTTATTTAAAAATATTCTTCGCTTTACTCCAACACCGTTCAAACGATCACTTTAAAAATTGGCGAGCATATGTATTTTACTTGTGGAAAAGGGTTTTGTGTTTTTCTCTTTGTTCCAGCTCTCCACCAAGTGGCGCTACAGCATATCAACTCCTGAACTGTTCCATCAATCACCAAGTTGCCAACATGGTCGCCAAAAATGATGTCAATTTGGCTCTATCACCAACATTTCGCTGTGCTTTCGTTGAATCGCCATTATAATGTAAAGAACGGCGCTGCCTGCGGATATTATAACTTTAACATAAAATAAATATAACAAAAATTAAAATTAACGTATTATACATTCAGATATAATTTATACTTACACTATTTTAAGCGTTATTTACACAAAATTTGTAACAATGAGTTACTTTTGCTGAGCAGAGATCAGCTTAGGAAGGTGTTTTCAAAAATCGACCCACAAGAGAGTCATTGGGCGTTTTAAAAAAAAATTCTTTTTTTATCAGCTATTAGATCAACAGACTTAAAATTTAACAAATATAGTTTTTTTTGTTCAGCTAAGATATGCAAAAATATTTTTTGTTTAATTTGAAATTCACGTAATATTAACTCATTAAAAACTTCTTTATCTTTCAATATGTACTGTATAATTTTCAATTCACCCACGCGAAGAACGGGTATCCAGTTAGTATATATATATATATATATATATATTTCAAAATTCATTTACTCGTACTAAAAGTATATGAAGGTTTTGCTGATCATGAAGAAAATGCATGTGGATTTTGATTAGTAAAAATATGTCGCATAAGTATTGCTTTGTAATGAATTAATTAGAATTGAGAATAAGTGATTTCATTTTCTTTCTTTAGCTTTAATTAATGCAGTGTACTAGTAAAAACGAGCCGTCTATACGAGCATTTATTTATATTAACTCGAGAAAAATATTAAATAAGGGCAAGACCAACATCACGCATAATGTTGCGTTCATAGCTGAGTGATCATGGTAGAGAATTCATGCCCAACGTTGTGCCGCAGCTTCGAGTTCTAGTGCTACAGAAGACACGCAGTATTGAGTGGCTAACGTAAATTAAATCTGTCAAGGCTGAAACTCCTACCGTTGGTGTGAAAGTTTAGAGAGTGAGTCGCCAACTCGGATGTCATCTTCGTTACTTGAACGTGGTACAAAATTTGTCGTCAATAACCTTAGTGTTGCTTCACAATGAAGCTTAAATTAAAATGAATTAACATCACATATTTTGGTGCTGCATAAATGTAGGATATCCCATAGAACTTTCTCTTTTTGTAGAAGGTTAGATCATATCCCTTTGCAGAGGACGGCAATGTTAGTCAAAACAGCATTCCACAGCAACGCCATCTATCGTGCTAACGCGATTTTTTTCCGTCAGAGGCCCACTAACCATCGACTACGAAGCACCGTTTTAGCGCGTCCGCTCTCTTTCGCCACAACTGGCGGTAAGTTGCAATCCGATCGCTTAATGAGCTTTATTTAATCTCTAACGTCCTTCCAAAAGGGACTATCTATTCTTCCTATATTAATGTCTGCCTATAAATCTTCCTATATAAATGCCTGCATGTCCTAATTTCTATTTTGTAAATATTCCCCTGTAAATACTCTCTTATAACTCATAATAAACTATTTAGTTTCTTTAAATTATGTTGTCTATTCTATTTTTCGAAGTTAACACATACATCGTAAAAACCCCTAGACATCCCGCCAAATAAAATCCCCGCTATCTGAAGAATCTAACTTTTTTGGAATATTTCGGTTAGATTCCCACATAAATATTCCAGATTATTACGTAACTTGTACCGTTTTTAAAAAATACTTTATACTACTTATATTACAGAAATCTTTTATGCATAACATGAATGAGTCCGTGTTTAAATCACAGATGAAGTTTAAGAAATAAGCGTTACAATAATAAGATTCTTGAAGCATAATGATAGTTAATAAATTAATTTTGTTTTCTTTAAACAAATCTTCAGCTTAACCAAAACCTAAAGATTGGAATAAGGAAGAATAAAATTACTAATAAAAAAACAAGAAATGGCTTTCCGCGCAATATTAGTCTATTTCCTAACAAAAAAAGCCATGAATCAATAATGTAAAGAAGCTTAAATTCTGAAACATGATTGACTGAATAATAACTGAAATAAATAATTAATCCAGAGGAATTCTATTGTGATTCGGATATTTCTTTCTCGTGAAAAGAATAAGGTCTTACCATTAACGCTTCAAAAGAGCCCTCTTGAAAATCTTAAGCTTTTGAGAAGAATATCCTTGCTTTCGAGTTTATAAAGAAAGGCATAGGGAAATTTAACTGAATACTCCTTTCGTAAAAGTACTTATTTTTAAAATTATAGAATTTTTCAATAATATTATCAATTTTTTAAAGTTAAGTCAGAAGGATCACAAACATTACGGTGGGGAACAATTAAACACTTTTTAACCTGAATTATTTAAAATAATTTTGCTCCTTAAGCAAACATATTTTTTTTTTTGCATTTTTGGAGATTTCTGTGTAATAACGGTATTAAAACGCTTTGTATACAGTAGAAAATATATTAACAACCCATCCTTAACAGATTATTTTTTTCAAGAATTTTAAAGTTTTTTCGTTATGATATGCATACCAAATTTAACTATTCAATGCAAACCCAAATATATCCACATCCACACACGTACATATTTGGTGCAATGTATGTTAATTTTTATTTCTCTTTTCCACATGCATTCCCGATATGGCATCGCAGGTTATTTATTTATTTATTTATTTATGATCACAATTTTTATTTTCATGCAGGCATTTATTAAATTTATCCTTTAGCTTTTCTTTCCGATAGGTAATTTTTAAATTTGTTTATGCTTTTTATGTTGTTTTAGCTATTATTAAACAATTCCTTTTCAGTATTTTATCAAATTTATCTTATGCTTGATTTTGTTGGAATTTTTTTGTTCATTCAAGTTTTGTTAATTGTTATATTTTTTTAAAAAAATCAATAATGCATTTTATTTTTAGGAACTTGTGTACTTTATTACTTGATAATATTGAATTGATGTTGAAATGCTTGAACATTATATGTTAAGGATTAGCTTGTTTCAGAATTAAATACAATAAACATGTAAATGTCAGTGCCTCTCCAACCAATATTAGTTTGAATATGTTTAATCTTTTTTTTAATTTTGTTTAATTTTGCTTAATTTTTTTCCATGGCTAACTTGTATTGAAGTGCTTTTGGGGAAATAGACCATATGGCCTCCTCCCCGACGTAATATACTAAAAAAAAGTATGGAATACGATGCTAGATTTTTTTTCTTTTGACAACTCCTTTTTTATTTCAAAACTAACTTTTTTTATTTTTAGGCTGATTAAAGCTGTTTATTAAAAATGAAAAATTCATTCTTGAAAATAAATATTTATAAGTGATATAGTAATAGCTCCTTAAAAATTATGTTTTAATGTAATATATAAAATTCTGAAGAAAAGTTATCATTTCATAGGTTTAAAAGGAGATTTAAAAGAATGTAACCTAAGGGTTTCTACCATAAGTTGCATATAAATAAAGGGTGATATTTCTTAACTTACACTATTCAAAGAAACCTGCAGGTCAATCTAACACTCGCTATGGTACCAAAATTGGAATGTGTACTAATGCTGACATAAAAAGTAAGATTTCGTAAAAAAAAAAAGTTCGAAAATTCGACAATAGTGGTATGTATGGCATTGTTTAATGCAAAAAAGGTAATGAAAATGACAAAAAAATAAAAACTCTTTCAAAATATTAGTGAAATATTAAGGTCTGTCAAATACATTCCGGTGAAGAAAGGCCACGGTAGCATTGAAGTCAAGGTAACAGACTCGTGGCTAGTGAGAGTTCGAGCCTAGTACCACTGAAGACCCACCGTTCAGAGTTCGCCGATGCACGTTAAATACGCCTAAGCTGAAATGTCCTCAAGTTAGCATAGTGTGGAAGTTAAGAAAGGAGGATGTCAAATCAGGTGTCGTCCTCCTCCCATTGACTATGGTTCAAAATTACGAGATGCATAGCCAGAAATCCTCACGTAGCTGAATAGTGTGACGATAAGACGAATTAGACCACATTCCATATGACCACCATTCTCAGATTCTGCACGATATTTCTACAGGCGTTCGCAACATATCACTAGAAATATTTCATATTGTCAGTGATATGTATATCAACAATGGCTCCCTGTGATAAATTAAACATTGCAGTTACAATATCTATCTGTCTGCGTGTGTGTGTATTAAATTATAGACACAGTCCAGGAACTTTTGAACCCTACATCGTATTAATTAATCAATATTATCAAAGTTTTATACTTTTTATTTTTTATAGCAGTGGTTCTCAATCTTTAGTTGCAATACACTTTCATCAATTTCAAAATTTTGTGGTAAACTAACAATAAAATAAGTTTAAGGGGATTTTACTTATCTGTAATACACTTCTATTCATCCACGTAAAAATAAGTTAAATGTACCACGAACCTCCTTAGTTCATTTCTATAAAACGGTTCCAGTTTCTTTTTTCTCAGAGTATAATTAATATTTTTTTAAAAAAAGAATCACTGCTTTATAGTCATTTCTTTTGCAATGTAATGAAGGGTTTTATTTATTTTAAATTGAAAATTTACAAAGTATACTAAGAGAGATTTATTATAGAAAATTTTTACGCCTGTGTGTATTGAGGGTTACGCAATATATAACAGAGTGTTTTCCAATTACGCAGAATTAACGAATGTATTAGAAAGCCCAAGGCACGGAATACCCGTATGAATGTTTTTATTCATTCCCGTACTTTCTGCAGATTCGTGATACAGACTTCCTGCTAACAATAAGAAATTACTTTCAGAAAATTGCGCATTTTTAGATCTACTTCGGATTACTTAAATCAATTTCTGATACAAGTAATTTTTGCTTTAATTTCATTTAAAGAATTGAATTAACCCTTCAATAAAATTTACAAGAATTACCTTTGTTATTTCAATTTGTGTGTGTGTGTGTGATATCACCTCTTCTGACCCAGGTTTACATTCTCTGGGTTAGTGAAGTGTCAGTGGTTCAATTTTTTCGAACTTCTTGTTCATTCCTTTTCGAAACATTAAGCAAAATAAATCTGACCTTTTTAAGTGGGTGAAAATCGAGTTCCAAGATTCCGTTACATGCAAGTGAAACTTATAAAAGCGTGTTAAAAAAGCACCCTTTCGTAGGTTTTATAGTAAGCTGCACCTCAAGGCAGCTTTACCACAACAGTGCCATGATTTCTAATATCAGTGATTTTCGAAGCTAATTTTCTTTCACTAACTCTTATTTCCCATGTCATCATTAGTTTGCATACCAAGTTTGGTGCCATTGCGGTTGTAAGATTGATCTACAGGTGGCTCCGAATATTGTCAGTTAAAAAAAAATTACTTGCACTTGTATATTAAAGTAACTCATATTATATTGTCAAAATTTTGTCAAATAATATTTGATTTTGTAAAGGTTAAAGTATGCACTAGGTTGAAAAAGTACTTTTTAGGTGTTTGATGTTTGGTAATGTTTGGGCTTAGGGGGAAAAAAATATAATTATTGAGGAGAAGAAGGACTAACACATAAAACTAGAGAATTTTTTAAGTTGTTTTTATAGCATTTACTTTATCTAACTTATAAAATATTTTTTTAATGCGTTTTTTGAAAAAGGAAATTTTTACGATAATTTGTGCACGAAAAACGGGATATCTCCAAAACAATCCAATCAAATTCGATGAAATTTGTAACATATATGTTATGGGCCTTTCAGTGTGTAACAAACTGCAGGTTTTAAGACAACTATATTTCATCACATTTTACAGCCATTTTTTGCTTAGAAAATGCATTAATTTTGATGAAAAACCATTATCATCAAATTTAAATGCTAATAAAATATTTATTTCTTAAAATATTTTTATCCTACGATTTGTGACACTTCAGAGGGATCAAGAAATATATTAGTGAAATTAAAATTGCATAATGTGCAATTTACTTTTATTTAAGGCGTTTTTTTTAACTTTATAAAATTTGCTAAAATTTTTAAAAATAATTTTTTTTTCAAAAACAAAGGGTGATATATGGTATTATTTAATAATTCTGACTTTTATGTTCTTTAAAGCAATAAATTTGTTCTGAAAATCAATTTTAAAAAAATTGGTCTCCGAACCTAGTTGGATACCTTAACATTTAATAATAAAACTAAACAAAGCTAAGCTACACCCAGTGGCGTAATAGCTTATGGCGGGCCAAGGTCTTCTGTGCTCATCTCAGTTTTAGAGACCTTGGGCACTGAGGTGCATAAGCACATATTCCGGTCAGGTGATCAGTGTGACGTGAAATCCCCAGTGTTTAATTACCGAGCAAGCTTGGTACTCATTTATCGACTCGCTGAAGGGATGAAAGGCTGAGTAAACATTGTCCAGCCCGGGGTCTGAAGCCTGGACCTGTGGCGTGGAAGTGCGATACGCAACCACTCAGCCATTTACATAACCTTTAATAATACAAGGATAAACCTTTTAATAATTTTTCTATTGCTTTTTTTCTTTCAAAAAATATCCCACTATTATATAAAATATACATGAATATAAGATAACGTTACTGAATTTCCGATTAAGTTGAACTTTCACATAAATTTTCTGAGTAATATATAACTTTTAACTCTCTCTCTCTTTTAATGATGTAGAATATTTCCAAACCATTTAAATCCAACTAATTCATGGTTTTTTTTAAATATTTTCCTCAAAAAACATAGCATTTACACAAAAATGCAATGCAGCTTCTAAATGTCCACAAAGGCCTTAGTTATACCCAAGCTATACTTCTTAGGTGAAGTTTAACCATGCAAGGAAAGGAATACAAATATTCAGAGCCTTTTCGAACTTTCTTTAAGTTTGCATGTAAAGTATATTTTGTTATCCTACCACGCAAATTTTTAAAAATTATTTTTTTCTTCAAATATAAAAAGTAAAATAAAAGTATGTAGAAATTCTCACAGAAAATTTAAATTCTGCACAAGGTACTTTTAAGAACAAAATACAAAAGGTATATTTGTTATATAAGAATATTTTAGTAGAGTGTAAGTTTCAACACAGATTCAAAGCACATATGGTAAAAGTTGAAAGAAACTTTTCTTGAGCAAAAACTCCTTTTTTTTTCAAGAAAAAATCTGAGAGAAATTTATCCTTACTTCAATAAAAAAATAATTCGTTTTATATTTTATTGAACTTCCTACTCGCTGCGTCAAATTCTTCAATGATAAATGAAGGTCATATCATGAAGCATGCTTTCATAAAGTTAAGTATTTTAAGATTTAGTTTTGTTAAGCGTGCATTTTTGATACACACTTCGAAACCTTTTCATTTATAAGACTGTTACTTTAAAGTCTTTTTACACTGTAACTCCGGAAATTTTTTATATTGAAAATGTATTTATTACAATATTAAATTATTTTCTGTTTCATGCAAATTTATCTCGCACTTTCATGAGGGAAGTTACACCTGAATACAATAAATTGCTCTTTTTCATTTTATTATAGATACACTTACCTCCGAAAGTCTGAGTACAGACGATTCTCTTTCATATTCATGTAAAGATTGCTTATTAAATGAAGTCTTTCTGAAACAATACTATTTTTTATTGATTCCTCTTATGTCGTAAGTTCAAATAGTGTAAGCAAAAATCACTTGATTATTTCATAAAATAATACAAATATTTATAACTTAAGAACGACACGAAACGAGCGCGTCAAAAGTCTGCGTACACTGGAAAAAATCTTTACCATAATGGATTGCAACTAAAAGTTAATACTTTTTAAGCTATTCCGTTCTTTCTTTAACTCTCTCAATGCATTAGGCAGGGGTTCAACTAGCTTAGTTGTCTTTTCTGTGTGGTTTCTCTGTTCCTTCTTCTACTATAACAAGTCTGAGCAATTATTTACATGTTATTACGTTCTTCCTGATTATTCATTCGATTAAATCCCACAAATGTTGTATTATGCTTAGGTCTGGGAACTAGAATGGAATTGGTTTGGGACATGGCAGAACAGCCATGGCTTTACAATGTAAGCCATTTGCTTGGTTCTTTTGTTCAGCTGAAAGTAAAAATCATCACTCACCGTTAGTTTCTTGTCATATGCCCTGATTTTTTACTTCAATAAGTTCAAGTAATCAATTTTGTACATTGTTGATTCAATAAATTCCAGATAACCAACCCAAAGGCTTCCTTTGCACCTTCAAACATTATTCATCCTTCCCGATGTTTGATAGTGGAAAAAAGATTATTTTTCTTAAGATCTGTGCAGGAATTTTTGCAGGTATATGTTTGTCCTTTTTGATGCCAAAATACAAAAATTACTTTCAATTTAATATATTACATGTTTGCAATAATTATGTGTCATATTTAAATAATTTTTGGCAAATGTCATTATCTTGTCTCTGTTCACTCGAGAGATGAATGGCTTCTTGAGTGCAACTCGGCCATGATAATCATCCTTTTGCAGTTCTGTTCAAATTGTGTTTAACGTCACACTTTTTTGCAATATCTCAGCAACTCTCTTAACTACTTGTGAAGCTTATAGACAGGAATAAATTTAAATAGAGCGTATTACAAGGCAAGATTCTAGGGGTAACATTGCAGACGGGTGCCCAGCTATCGGCTTGGACTTTAAAAGTTCGATTGATTTGTAGTTTATGAACACTTTTTGAATCAATGAATGTCTTCTATTAACAGTTTCAGCAATTGCTTTAAAAATTTTCCTCTTTTCTGAAGATCTATGATGATTTTTCTTTCAATAATATATCGATTTCTTTTCTGTTACCAGCCATGGAATCACACAAGCTTTCATATTTGAAATCTTAAACAAATCGTAAAAGAAGCTTATAATTACTTAAAAATACTATTTAGTGCAACTATTTTGCAATAAAAGGTCTTTAAAAGCTTTATTTTGTAAGTGTACGCAGACTTTTAGTGGAGGTGGTTGGTGATTATTTGGTAGTCATTCTTGTTTTTTCATGTTGAGGTGAATTTTGTTGCTGTTGTTTGAATAAAGCAATTTTGAAGAATCCCTGATGTTGATTTTCTGAAGCGAGGTTTTAATAGTAATGATAGCATAAACAGGTAGGATGATTGCCTGTACGCATACTTTTGGAGGTAAGTGTACAAACATTAGCATTTATATTACACTACATTTTTTTCAGCAATTTATTTTTCCGTATAACTTTATGCTATACATATATACAGTATTTACTCGAATCTAAGCCTCGCCTTTTTTCCAGTGTTAATGCTACTAAAAATTGGGTGTGGCTTAGAATCGAAATCAAAACTTTTGTTGAACGGGGAAAATTGAGATTCCGCCCCTTTCAAAAAGAAAAATGTAACCGTCCATTTTGGCCACTTGCATCGATGACTTATTCCATTCCACAGTTTATTTGCAGTATTCAGTATCTCCTAAACATCGTTGTCAGCTCGTATTAGGATAAACATCAAAGATATCGGTAATAGCATCAAGAAGAGATCACTATGACCCAAGTATTAAAAGGAAGACAATTTTATATGCAGAAAAAAAGGAACAGAGAGCAACGGCCACTAAAAATTTAACACAGACGAAACAAATACATGTTAACGGCGTAAAATAATTATATAATTTTTGTTTGCAGATGTACAACAGTCTTTAATAATCCTTTTTCATTCTTTTATAATACATTCTTTTTAAAAAATGTTGCATAACAAATGCAATGGATGGCACAGAGGACGATACCGTGTGGTAAAATAAATAATTCTGACATCAATTTCGAAGTCAACTGTGACAATGGGAGGGAAGAATCATTTTTGAAACAATGTACCGACGGGTACAGGAATTATAGGTTCATGCATGTATTTGAAAGTTTTTTTTAATGCTGGTAAAATAAATTTTTAGCTTTTGATTATTTTTATTGATTTTTTTAAACTTCTCAAGTATTGGTGTTATTGATGAATCTTCTGTACTTTTTTTCATCTTTTCTAAAAAACTTGTAGAAAAATGGGAGTGCGGCTTAACATCAATGATAACATTTTTTCATATATGTGAGCGAGATATTAAATTAAGACCATTTCATCCCAAGTACCAAGTGGCTTGTATGTATTTATTGCGTTGGGATTTAATTTACATTTATTGCAAATATTATATGATTTCGTTTAATTGTACAACAATTTATACCCGTTTAAACAACAATTCTTTAAACACATAATAGATTAAAAATTTGCTATTCTAGCAACGCGTTTTCAAACTCAAATTGTACAAGATGTACAGGAAACATTTAACATAAATTACCATTTTTTATGCGGGTAAAAATTGAATGTTTATACTTGATCCTTCTTAACAACATATATGCTGTGCAATTTTTCTAAAGTAATAAAGGAACACATTATTATTTGATTTGATTATCCATTTCTTGTGTATGATTACAAGCAAGGTGCTGTATTACTTGAGATAAATCGAAGGTAAAACATTTTTGAGTGAAAAGCAATACGAATTACTTCTGACAAATCTCGTAGGTATTTGTCAAAACAATTCGTATTTAGAAAAATACTAAACACATGTAATTTTAAAAGCTGCATGTTAATAAAAAAAACAATATCAATTGCTTGTTTTTGCAAGTACTAATTATTAAAGCAGAGTAACGTTCAATAAGGAACATTAGCTACTTTTAATAATATCTAATAATCTGTGTGATGAATAACATAACAGAAAATATCTATTGTTACCGTAAGATTACTGTAATATCTATTGTTACCTGAGAATTACAACTGTAGTATAAATAAAATATTCTACGACTTAGAAGAAATGACTAGAATCCTATCGTTTCTAAGGCATTGAATTATATGAAGGATAACTCTAAAGATAAATATATACACAGCTATTTTGTAAATTATTGAATGCCATTGCTGTAGAGATTTAATTGTTTGAAAAGACAGAAAATTGTGCATGAACTCTACTTTCTGGCTTTTGTTTCTACATATCTGAGAAAACCTTTCCTCATTGAAAAATATTTCGAAAATTATTTAACTGAGCATAATTATCAAACATTATGCTCAGAATCGAGTCAAATTGAATGTCACACATTATATCTCTGATTTTGGGATATGAAGGTACAGTGGTAATAAATAATGTTTTAAAAAAGGTTTAATAAATATGTTTGAAAATGCATAATATACATAAAATTTTAGTTTTTAAAAATTTGTATTTAAGAAATAGTAATATTTTATGTTGTGTATTTTTATGTTAAGAAATATCTTTAAATAGCGCAAAATTAATATATAATAAATCTGTATTATTGACCTCTATTTTCTATATCTGCATGCATTATCGCGGGAAATCGTATTGTTTCAAAAATGACCTACTGTGTGGCACTCTGAATTATATAGGTAGATTGATTGGGCACGCCACAGCTAAAAGGTTGCCGACCCCTGTTCTTGAGTTAATATACTGTATAATCATTCTTTTACACGTATTTTTATATTCAACTTTCTTATTATGTATATATATCTATACGAAGAAAAGTATAAATTATTAAAAAGTTTCGGATGTTGCTAATAAAAAAACATACTTTAAATTTTGCTTAAATAATATTAAAACTTTGAATTTTACTTTGACCCCTATTAACTCATTCAATTTACAACTAATTTAGTGGTAAAATAAAGATATGTCATTTGTTATAATTGTAAATTATTCTGTGATCAGTGAGCTGAAAAGCTTCCAAATATCTTAAATTATCCTTAGTCAAACAATTTAATTATTTTTATTTATTCATATCTCTATTTTTGTTAAAAAAAAATATTTTATGCTTATACTTAGATGTCCAGTGTAATTGTGTCTTGTTATTCGCAATATTTGTTTTTACATATTTTATTGATTATTGTTTAATTATTATAACTTAAATATTTTACGAACATTTGATAGATGTTAGTAAAGCTGTAAATATATAATTTGAGATGAGTGTTTAAATATGATATATGGTTTCCTGACCTCAGAAAGTTCTCTATAAATGAGCATTTTGATTATTTGATTAGGATTAAAGAGCAACAACTATACTAAACTCAAGTTTCTGATAAAAAAAAACACTTCCTTCAATAAACGCTTTAAAAAAAAAGCATCCTGGAGGAAGCGAAAAAAAGCATAACGCTGGAGGAAGATCCTAAGGCGAAAACTCAACTGCCGTAAGGGTTAATTGACTAAATATTTATTTTTTGACCCCTGGATTTTATTGCATGCTCCGCTATCGACTATCACCAAAGATAAACAATCATATGCATATGCGTAATAGATATCACCAATCATATGAGTGCGGATCTGTGTAGGAGAATCGATGTGAACGAGAATTATCGTGAAATAGCTTAGATACAAAATATTAAAACACATTAATAAGGATTTTTCAGTTTCTCAGGTTTTGACATTTCAGTGATTTTTTTTCACCCAGTGGTTATTAAATTAATGAACAAATTTAAAGGGTTAATGAAAGTGTGTTAAATTATAAGCACTAATACATAAACATTGACTTATGATTAAATAACTTAAGTAATTAAATTTGAAGATTCTAAGTGGGTGATATAGTATGGTATAGAACAGAGGTGGGGAACCTACGGCCTCCGCGAGGTTCTTGTGCGGCCCTTTGCCACCTAGTACAAAATGGTAGAGTTCGTTTCAAAAAACAACTATTGTACATCAATGCCATGACAGTTGCGCGAAAAATCCCGCCAAAGACTGAAAATTTCACAATGTTTATGTAATTTACATATCTAAAAGAAACGAATAATGTTCTATGTAATATTTATTTGAAAATAAATTAAAATTACAAAATACTATTCACAAAATTTGTTGGTTTCAGATCTCCCATTTGAGTGTCACACCTTGCTTTGGCTTCTCTGACTCGCATCTCTCAACGCTTCCCTGTTGCGATCTTCAGCAAACTGTAGTTAACAGTGCGTACTTATAACAGTTACACGGCTTATAACAGTTGTTGAAGATATTATTTGATATTCGTTTTTTTATCCATCATGTCAAATAGTAAGAGAAGAAAATTAGGTGATGAAAACAGAACATTTAATGTAGAATGGGAGTTAGATTTTTTCTTTACTGCTGTGAAAGATAAAATGATGTGTTTGTTGTGCAATACAGTTTTAAATACTTTAAAAAAAGCGAATGCAAATAAACACTATTTGACTCATAAAGAACATAAATATTTCGCTTTAGAAGGTGAATCACTAAAAGCTGCACTTCAAAAGTTGAAAAATGAGAAGCATCATCAGCAAGCATCTTTTAGTGCCTTTGTAAATCAAAATTCCGCTGCAGTTGCTGTTACGTATAAAATAGCACATATACTTGGAAAAAGGGGCAAACACACACCATTTAGTGACATTGAAATAATTAAAGAATGTATTGTTGAAGCAGTGAGTATGTTAAATTCAAGAGATGTCGACAAATACAAACAATTACCTCTTTCAAGAAGAACTGTAACAGATCGACAGCACGAATTAGCGCAAAATGTAACAGAGCAACTTCATACAATTATACAAAATGAAGATGTTCATTTTTCAATTGCTTTAGATGAAAGCACTGATAAAACAGATTCGGCACAAGTTTTATATTTTTTTCGTGCTATAACTAAAGATTTTCAATGTTATGAAGAACTACTTGCGTTGGGTACACTAACTGGAAGAACTCGCGGAGCCGATATTTTCGAAAACTTCAAAGAAGTATGTAATAAATTACAATTGAATGTTAGTAATTTAGTCAGTGTCTGCACCGATGGCGCACCTTCCATGAGAGGCAAAAAAGAAGGATTCGTTGCTTTGTTAAAAAAGGAAAACTTAAACTTGAAAAAATTAATATCATTTCACTGCATTATGCATCAGCAAAATCTTTGAGCAAAATCTACCATTTTGCAAGACACTCTGGATAGAACCATTGCCATTGTCAACTATATTTCCGTAAATGCAATGCGTCATCGTGAATTTCGGCAGATGCTCTCTTTAGATGAGGAAACGTATAGTGTTGACCTACCATACTACTGCAAGGTTCACTGGCTATCAACAGGTCAGGTTTTGATAAAACTTTTGTCTTTACGACGACAAATTTTAAACTTTTATCAAGAACAAGGAAAAGAATGTGATCTATCAGATGAAGTATTTCTCAAAAACCTTGCATTTTTGTCTGATATGATGACAAAACAAAACAATTTAAATATTTGCCTGCAAGGTGAAACGAGGTATATTTATGAAATGTGGCAAAAGATCCAAGCGTTTAGAAAAAAAAATTATAATTTTTTCAAAACATTGCTTTGTCGATCGGAAATATCTGCACAACACTTCCCGGAGCTAGCTAAAATGTTAAATGAGCAGAACTGTGAAAATAAAATATTCGACGAATATGTAGGTGTCTTGGATTGTTTAATAGAAGAGTATACTAAAAGATTTTCTGATTTTGACGAGCACACTCCTGCTATGAAACTGGCATTTGAACCACATTTAATAGATATATCCGAGGCTCCTGCAGAACTACAAATGGAGTTAATTGATTTAGGGGAAGATAGAGTATCATCAAATCCCTTTTTAACGCTAAAAAGGATCCCATAGAAATCTGGAAAAATGCTGTTGAATATCCATGCCTTCGAGAACATGCTCGCCGTTTACTTTCCTGCTTCGGAAGTACCTACTGTTGCGAGACAACATTTTCTCTCATGTCAAAAATAAAAACCAATTTAAAACGCAAATTACAGATGCACATTTAGAGGATCAATTAAAGCTGTGTGTTACGAAGCTTGGTCCAAATATACAATTACTGTCAAACAAAAAACAAAGCCAAATAAGTCACTAACTTAGTGAATAAAAAAATATTTTTTATTGTATTTTTTATAATATTTTTATATTATTTTATATGTATATTATATTTAAAATTTTATAGTATTATATTTTATTTTTTCTATATAATGCAATAAATTGTTAAATCTATAGAAAAACTATAATAATTTCACAAAAGTCACTTTCTTAGGTCAATCAGCTTATGCGGCCTCTCTTATTGCTACCTAATTTAAATGTGGCCTCTAATGGTAAAAAGGTTCCCCACCTCTGGTATAGAATATTCAACTGAACAAAAATTGTATTCCGTTATTTTAGTGATCTTTTTATAGGTAACGCATTTATCGATAAGTATTTTATTTTTTATTAGATTCGTTAATTTTTATTACATGTTACATATTTAACTCTATCAAGGTTTTTTATGAAAAAAATGTTGATGAATTACAGACTAAATCATTTTGCAAACAATATTTGCAAAATTCTATAAATAGCATTGTTTATCTATTTATTAATTTTGAAAAAAATGTTATCTTAAGATTTTTGAAAACACTTATTTTTGTTCTATTAAGAGAAATTCTATTATTATTCCATTAAGAGAAACGGACAAATTTATTTATGTTAAGAGTTGGACAAATTTATTTATAAGACATGCACAATATACACATATATAGATACACACAATGAGCTATTAAAAACACCATTATGATTTCCGTCTTCTGTAAGAAGACTAAAAAATTAAAAAGCAAAGAAAAAAGTCAATGATTATAACTGCTTTGAAGACTTTACAACATATTAAAAGAAACAAATCTGAGTGTTAGATATAAAAAGTTCCGAAAGGAACTTCTAATCATAGCCACTATTCATTCATAAATATGGCAGTTAATTATTAAGTTTTACACAAAGGTTTAGGATTTCATTTTCATTTCAAAGAAATTCATTTGCTAAATACTAGTTCATTGTTCAACGATCACGAGTGTTTGTTGATATCGTCTTACACTACAACTGAAAGTATAATTAGTCATTCTTTTAGAGGGAACACAATATTGTTTTTTTAAGGTAGTATTTGTTTTTTTCGAGTTTATGTATACATAACCACAGTATCCACTAATATTATGTAAACCTTGGAAGCAATTTTATCCACTGTTTCTTCCATGGTTATTTTCACTAAAATATTTGCAATGATTGGAAAAACTGACAGTTCTCAAAAAAATTCAAAGAATTTATTAAATATTCAATAGACTAGCATATGAGGAATAAATATATATACATATGCTAATACAAATTAAAATCCTAATTTAAAAAAAATTTTT
This sequence comes from Trichonephila clavata, assembly GCA_019973975.1. Lineage (NCBI taxonomy): Eukaryota > Metazoa > Arthropoda > Arachnida > Araneae > Nephilidae > Trichonephila > Trichonephila clavata. The sequence continues at coordinate 39,115 of BMAO01028532.1, read as the reverse complement.
CATTGATCAGCTGACAATAGAAAACCTTATTTTCATTGTTTATTATATTTTTTCTATTAAATACTGTATCATTTCTTGCACCAAGATTAAAAATGAATTTCTAAGTAAAAGTCAATTTTTTTGTATAATGCGTAAATAAATTAAATTTGCATTCTACAATACACTTGAAAAAAGTAATTAAAATCTTAGATTTCTAACATTTACTTTTTTAAGAATAGAATCATAAAATAATATATTTAGTTAAAATAAAAACACACAGAAAATAAATTGAAATAAGCTAATCTTACGACTTTTGATTAAATGAAAACAAAACGAAATATTAATTATGAATTGTGATACGCATTAAAATTAATTATTTTACAAGAAATATCTGCCAAAAAATAAGATAAAACATTTTTTAACGTAAGAACTTTTCTTCATTACGATGGTCAGTTACGTTTAATTTCTTTTTAAATTTAGAAAATATTACTTAAGCTCTTTTTTAAAGAAATTAATCTTACACTGCTTAAGAATTATTCTTTGAAAAAATCATTTGCATATTATATATATTTTAATTTGATTTTATTATTGTTTTTTACTGCAATACATTTGACTTTTCATTTCATTTCTAGTTCTCTAAAAATAGTCTTTTTAATGCATGCTTTTGGAATGAAAATACAGCAAACTTTTAATGCTATTTTATTTCATAATATTATTAAAATATTAAATTTATCACATAAAATATTTAAACTTCTCGATTATATCTTAATATGGAATTGTAATTCTTTTTCTCTCTTTCTTAAATTTAAAATAAAAATAAAATATACGTTTATAAGTTTCTATCACAATACATTTGAATAATTTTATTAGAATATTTACTGAATAATTCATTTTTTTATTTCATTATTTTTTTTAGCTTTTACTTTTTTAAAAAATACTATTTTTATATCGTTAAGGGCTAGAATCGATCATTTAATTATTTGATACTAATTAATTCCAATCCTTCTAAATTAAATTAAAATTCAGCTAATCGTGTTGTGATAGATCTATCCGCGTCCTTTCTTTAATATAAGCCCCTAAGGAAATATTTGGTCTATTGATACGATTTTACTTCCAATCAACCCTATGAAGAAGCAAACATGATTATGCAAATTAGGTCGAATATATATAGTCTAGGTTTTCAAGCTAGTAACATAGTGAGAGATAGAGAAGTGAGAAGGAGATATTGCCTCCGATTAGGGTTTGCAGCCCCGGGATCCCGGTGGTTTTTTTAGAATCCGGGATTAAAATAACTAATCCCGGATTTAATTTTTGTCTGAATTAAATAGCGGAATCAACCCCCAACATCTCAAGAATAGATTTTGTTATAGTTCCTTCTTCAATTAAATGCCGTTAATTGTAGCGGACCTGCTTGGAAGACTTGAGACACTTCAAATTCTATTGCATTATTAACAGCTCATGCAACTGGATCTTCAATTTCAAATGAGGTAACACTTGAAATTGATTCACATTCTGATTCAATAACTGGTTCAATTTATATACAAAAAAATTAAGTGTAGCAGAAGAACTAAATAAAGTTATCAAACAGGTATATGCTCCAATGCAGTCTATTAGATTTGTGACAATGTCATAAAAATTCAAAAAAAAAGGTCTCTTTTTTGAAAATGGTTGGAGACGTGGTGACTACCTAAAAAGATCATACTCCTATTTAATGACGATCATACTCCTATTTAATGACGATAATACGTTTTAACGATGAAACGCTGGAGGAGCTGTGTTTCTATAAGCTTTTTTACGGAAACGCCAGAAATGGAGAAATGTTTTTTTTTTTATTTCACTAAAACCAATCCCGGGATTTGGATAATGTAATCCCGAAATCCCGGGATCGAAAATATGACACGGGATTGCAAACCCTACTTCCAATTAGGTATTATTCTATTTTATATTGCGTTTCAGGGATTAAATAGTTAAAAAACTTAAATAGACAAGTGGTCACTATAGTTAAATTATAGTTCAGATATTTAGGCATTGGATTGATCCTGATATAAAGGAGGATCGATATTTCTCATAACTCGAGCATCTCTTTGTTTTCTCTCATATTGCTTAGATTAGGAACATCTCGTTTGAATCATTAGAATTGTGTTGATAATCAGTGTGTTCAATAAATAGTTTGGTTAACTGACACATGTCTAGTCATCCTTCCCTTCCTCCCACAACTCTAGGCGGGGTTGAGAGAAGATCTCAACCCTTATAGTGTGATGAGAAATTAATTGTAGAGGAAATCAATAATGGAAAATTTATTTTATTGAGTTGTTTTCAATTAACCACATGTTATTTAATCTAATTACAGTAATACCTCAACTTACGCGAACCCGAAGTGATGTAATTTTCAAATTACGTCAATTCGTGTATTTTTTTTCTTTTTCAACACTGAAACTCAGGACTCAGGTGAAATCAGAGCTAGAACCTGATGAAATTGGTAATGTAGTTGAAAAAGTTATCCATCTTGCCAGGGAAATAAATTCAAAAGTGGACAGGGTGATGACGTCAAGAACTATTGGATTCCCACAATCAGGAGCTGGCAATTGATGAGCTCATAGAAATGCATAAGCAAGCGCAGGACATTGAAGAGTCTTTAAACCCAGTTCAATCAAAAGATCCAATGATGGTTGGGATTGAAAAATGGCTACAAATTTTAAGAAATATGAACTCCAGCCAAGAGCGGATTTTTTCAATAAAACAAGGAATAAAAAATTTCCAGTATGCCACGAGGAAATTTTGTGGAAGAAAAAAGTTATTTGACCCGGCAGACAACTTTGTTAGATTTCATGAAACCGTTACATCAAAATAACTTCTGTATGCGATTGTATATGTGTTATCTAAGATTTTATTAATTTTTTTTCGAAATTATTACTTTCTTTCTTCTCCGGCCCCAACTAAAATTAATTTATATGTAATTATATCCGAAATCATCCCCCGACTTATGCGGTTATCATTCAGTCCCCCTCAGTTTGAGTTGTTAATCTATATTATTATGTTTGTATTTTGTTGGTCTCTTTACCTTGTAATATCTTTTTTACTCTTCTCAATAAACTGTAAATTGTCCTTTAGAATCCTTTTATATGGTAACCGTACAATTGCTGATTTCCCTTGTATCTCAAAAAATATTATAATATTTTTTAACCCTCATTTCACTAAAATTGCATCGTGCACATAAGTCTGTTTAGAATCAAAGCTTTTACGCTAGTGTGGTATGGAATTTTGGATAGTGATATGAGAGAGCTTAGGTTCTACCCTCATCACATATAACCATAGTTATCCCGTTACCACCCAGTGATCCATTTATTGATCTCCTCCCACTCAGAACTCACAGCGAAAACGATAACTTTTAATCACTTCGTATTGACATTGGCTGGTTTCCTTACACATGTGGCCACGCCCCCAAACGATATTTGAAGCATTCTTTCCCACAGCAGTCTAGCAGCTAGCATATGATGTTCACCATTTTGAAGCTTCAAAGTGCAGCTTTGGATTTTGTATCCAACAGAAAAAAAAATTAAAATAAGTTATACTTTTTTCATGAGTTTTACATTTTCAATACCTCTTTAATTATTCTGGCTTATTTATATTAGAAAAATAACTGTTTTTATTATTAAAATGTAAGTTTAAACATGCTGATCTATAAATAGAACGCTGGGCGTTAGTGGTAACTAATATCATTTTTTCCCCGTTTCATTTTTCCAGAATGTCTCGGCGTAAAGTGTTTCCCACCGCCGAAGAATCGTTAGAGTATATGTTTTCTAAGGAAATAGAGTCTGATATAATTGCTTTACCGCCTGATGTGGATGAGTTAACTGACAAAGAGCATTTTGATGATGATGAAATGACTACTCCATCGGAAAAAGATCTGTCAGGTAATGTAGAAATTTGTGTACCCATGGAAGAAATATAAAAAGTATAAAAGACATCCGAAGATATATCGCCGTTGAGTACCTCAAACGGGGAACAAATTCTAAGAAAGACATTGGAAGACCTCAGATGATGTCATCAAATTCAAACGTAATGGACTGTGTGTTTAGATAGAAAAGACCATGTTATAAGAAAAAGACAAAACCAAAGAAGATACCAGTTTCAAAAATGTAAGGGTAGACCTCTTACATTTTGTACAAAATGTAATGTAACCCTTTGTCTGTTTTCCATTATATCACACTTAACTTTTACAAATTGTCTGTATAAAATTGTAACTAAGTAAGTTTAGATCAGTAAAATAATATTTTCTCTTTTAAATCTCATTAGTTGTTTTTAAATTCACAAAAGTTACATTGCCCCCCTAAATTTGTAATTTTTTAAATATAAAACCACAGGAAAAAGTTACTTGGTCTTTTACTACCATAAGCGCCCAGCGATCTATTTATAGATCACCTATTATCTCAGCTGCTAATTACGGAAAATAGATACAACTTCATTATTACTCTATTTATGATATATAAAATGTAATTTAAAAATATTTTTCAAAAATTTCGATTTTAAAATAATTTTGGCGTTAACGGGTTTTAAAAAGCATTCGGTCTGTCAATGGAAGGTCTCATGCAGCATCTTTATGGGATGTTAAGGAATACTTGATAGATAAAATCCTTCAATAAAATACATACAAACTTATTCGTACGAATATATTTAAAAAATATTTCAGAAGACAGATAGTCAAGGTCTTTATAAAACTGCTAGCTAGTTTATAAAATACATTTTCTTTCCATTATGAATATATTATAATTAATCCTGCTAAGAGAAAAATGACTAATCTCATGAAGTAAAAATTATTACAAACTGTAAAATAAACAACAGTAACGTTTATCACACAGACAGCATTTTTTAAAAAAGGAAACAAGAATTAGTTGCAATTATTTCTCAACTTTAATAAGCATCAATAAAAACATTTGAACTCTATTTTTCTATTATGTTTACACATCTTTAATAATAAAACTAATTAAAAATAAAATGAAGAATGCAAGGGAATGGTTTAAAAACATAAATGTTAAAATAGGATTATATATCTAACTAAGCTACTGTTCAAAAATGTATTTAAAGCATTTATTTTTTGTTATATTTATTTTCTATTATTTTTTAAAGATTATTATGCATTTTTTCATTTTTAAAAGTTTATATTTTTGTTTCCTTCCTACTTGAAAACATTTTGTTGAAGCAAAAATAATTATTGTGAATTTATGGATGGCATTTTCGTGGGTTCAAGTCCTAGAGATGCCAAAGACCCGGCGTGTAGAAGTGCTGTTACACGTTAAATCAAACGAGATTCAATGCTTTTTACGTTGTCTTAGTGAGGAAGTTAAGCGAGTGGAGGGTTGTGTCCTCGTCATTTGAACATGGATAAAAATTGCGAAGTCCATCCTCAATAATTCAAGTATAACTTCAGAGTGTAACATTCAGGGTGCGAAAATCAAATCAATCAAATTGATGAAAAATAAAAAAAATGTCTTACATGGATAATATAATATATATCAGAAACCCTTTTTATTTCTGTAAAAAAATGTTTCAAATTCATAAAGCTTTTTAATTAAACATTTTTTTTTTTGTGAAGATTTACGTCTATCACACTAAACTTTCAATTTCGATGTTATTTTGGCGGGTTTTTTAAAATAAAAAAAATTACGATTATAGACTAATGTCATTATTTTATTTTTCATTTCATATGAGAATTTCTCCCAAACTCTTGATTAGCAGTGGCTTTCTTACAATATATAATTTAAAATAAAAACTAAAAAACACCCTTTTATAGTCAACCGAACTAATTTGTAACTTAATCTTTAAGTCACCAAATCTGGAAATGGGATCTGAAATTAGTCACTAGATGAGAGAGGGAATTTGAAAATGGGAAATCGTTAATCCTGATCAGGACAATAAAACAAAATGTTTAAATTATTGTTATAATCAGTCTTGGACAAGTAATAAAAATTTCGAATTATTCTGATCTTTTAAAATGTGTAAAAATTGAGTTCAAAGATTCCGCTATATATAAGTGAAGATTATAAAAAGGTATGAAAATAGTAAACCTTGTCATTTTCCGGAAATTATTTTCAGATCTTTAAGGATGAATAGATCATAATTTTAAATTTTCTTTAAACTTTCCATTAACAATAGGATGGGATCTAAGCATTGGTTTTACAACAAACATATTTTTTTTTCTTTTTATAGCATTCCAAAACAACTTTAAGGATATTCGAATACTACCACCGTTCTTTAAGGCAAGAATAACTCAAATAATACTTATTATTTATAAATAAGGCCTTATCTATATGATGGGTCCTCATGATCACCAGAACTTGAACCAGTGACGCTGCAAACCACAAGTTGAAGACTGTAAGCCTCAGGCTATGATGTCCATAAATGTTATAGAGAAATACGAGTTACCAGATGCAGAGATGTGTATTGAATGGCATTAATGGCTTTCATGTTTGAGTGCGTATGATGAAGATAAATGAAAACAGGATATGTGTGTGCGTGTATCCATGCGTATGTGCGTGCGTGCGAGTGTGCACGTGTGTGTGTGTATGTCTGTGTGTGCATGTGTTCTTAATATTTTCTTACTTTCTAAAGATTCTATGGAGCTCGGATGGGGAATAATAATTTAGACAGTTGATGGTGTAACTTCGACCTGCGTTTCAAAAATACAATAGAACATGAATGATTTAAACACCACATCATGTTGTATTGAAACTGTTTTTTATTGCTTGAAAAATCATGTCATTTAATATAATTTTTTTAAGTGAAGTGTTATTTCTTATTTAGAAAATTATGTTTGTTAAAATATAATTTTAAAAATTTTGGAAGTTGGAATATTATTAGGGAAATTATTTTTAATTCAGCAAAATATATTTTTATCAAGAGAATTGGCGAAAAGTAATAATTCCTATTGATATTTTTATAAACGAATGCGCTTCCTATGTTGAAGAAAACAGATATTAGAACAATATTCAAAAACTAGTTTCATGTAGACTTTTATAGGAATGATTATAAAATTAACAAAAGCGGATACTTGGTTTAAAATGTATATTCACATATTTATATACATGTAAAAAAACTAATTGCAAATTTAGAATTCATGGTCAAATCAATTAAAATTGTAATTGAAATTTAATATATTTTTCAGGAGCGATACTTCCCTTTTGTTTTTCCGACAGTGATTAACGCTTTTTCAAGCACACTTTCGGTAAGTACAACGCTATCGGTAAATCTATAGTTAATGTACATTTATATAATCGATAATTGTATTTAATTACTAAAAAATTTCATTGTTTAAAAAATTCTAAAAATAAATGTGTAAAAAATGAAAATTAATGTATAAAATTACAGAATGGTTTTTAAGTAAAAAATGGCTTTTTTAAGTAAAGAATGGCTTTTTTAAGTCTTATTCACGAAACTTATTTTGTAAGAATATTCTAATATTCTTATTTAAAAAAATAATCAATTTATATTTTTTTCTTCATTTTATCTTTCTATAGTACTTGTTATCTTACGTGTGTAAACTTATTTATTTCTAAATATTTCTCTCTAATAAACTTAAAGTTCTATAAATAATTATGGATTATTTATAGATCGCAAATAATTCATATATCAATAAAAATGGGTTTGTGTGGTGAGAGCCATATAAAATAGTCTTCTGAGATTAAATTTTAAAACTATTGGAACCCTTAATTGATTTGCCCGTACACCGTACGGGTTACCGAAAACTGACCACAACCAGTTTGCTCTTACTCTATCCGTGCCTTGATATCTTCTTCTTTCTAGTTATGATTTACCCATATTTTTCATTCTTATTGTGAAATTATTAGTTCTTAAGATATGCAGTTTGTCCATGGTACTGAAATATTTCTCATCCCGGATTTTCTTCCAGGTGAAGGCGGGAATTTTTCATTGAAGGCAGAAATTTAGGTTCTTCAAACTGTTCGATAATGAACAGGATTGACAAGAAAATGTATAATTTGTTACTTGGGAAAAAATGAAAATGAAAAGATAATCCAAAATAACCTATGTTATCTGCGTCCTCTTTGCAATTAAAGACTTCGTATCACACCATGCTTCACAAATTTTGTGTAGTCATATATATATATTGGAACAGCCACACAAAATCTGTAATAAGTATGATAGGAATTGTCTTAAGATGTATGAAACATTCATCGTAGAATACAGAATGCACATATAAAAACCAACCATTTAGGGGTTTTTGTGTTCCACAAATATAAAATAAAAAATAGTGGGAAAAATTTTAATTGAAAATTAAAGTGAAATTTTTCCATTTTCGCATTCTGCTTTGTATTATGCTTAGTTATATGCAATAAAATATAGGCACTGTTTTGGAACCTTTTGGGCAAAATATTTACCTTTTGGAACCCCTTTGACAGCTTATTCTGCATTAGCAATCATTCTTAACTATTTAATCACATTTTTTTTCATAAGATATTACTACATTTTGTGTGCAACAATTAATAAAATGGCAATGTATTTTTCCCAATGGCTGTTTATGTTCATAACTTACAAATTAAAATTTCAGTAATTATTAAATAATATTATCAAGAACTTTTATTATTGTATAATAACTTATAAAATTCAATAGACCTAAATTATTCTGAGATGATCTAGAACAATAATTATCAAACTTTTTAATCATGCTCATAAAAGATTTCTCATTTTTTAATAAATCTATGGGTTTTTTTTCAAAGTGTTTGTCCACGACGAATTTGTGTTTAGTTAAATTATTTATAAGTCTCTTTTCCACTTGTGCTGCAAATAAATTTTTCGTGCCCCCTAGAAAAGATATCACTGATCTAAGGAGATTTAATGACACATAAAATACCATCGCATTCAGCACCCGCACACAATCCGCACCTTGTCCTAGAAACGAAGACACCAAATAATTCGATCAGACATTGAACAAATTACATCTGGAGGGTGACTCCTGGAAACCAATTTGTCTGAGCCATCAACTTGACCCCACCCCATCAGTTGTAGGAAGAAGCAGACAAATCCACCCCCTTGTCTGAAGAATCGTCTACTTTTATTTCTTCTCCAATGATGCGAAGGCTTTAACCCTGGTCACTTATTTACGATGATAAGTAACACTAGCTCGCGGAAACTTTGCCAAGTTAGAGGAGATAGATGATCATTTGGCGATGTTTCGTTTATTGTTTGTCATGATATCGTATATAAAAAGTTATTTATTTGTTTAATTTTCATTGTTAAATAAAATTACATCAGTCGAGGAGAAAAACGTGGGGAATTACTGGTCATGGAATACAAACTCTGACATAAAAGAAATATCTATAAGAAGATTATTTGAGTACCAGGTACACCAAAAATTCAATGAAATTTGAAAGTTTCTAAAAAAGGGAGAAATGACGATAAAGAAGTGTATCTAACTAGAGGAAGTCGCACTTTTTTAGCAGCAAAAATGTTTTTAGTCGTGCCCACATTAAATTAAATAACAAGCATCATGCAGAGTGGCGCATCTCAATACTATGAATAAAATTAGCATGGTCACCATGTTAAGCCGACTTTACTTCAGTCAACTTCTGGTTGTAGAGCGATTTTAAATCATTGTGCAACATTTATCATCGTCAAGATTGCCTTAACTCAAAGATTATAGCTGTTGTGAGTGTTCTCCAATTCATTCTGTCACATTGTATTAAGCTGCAACGGGTGTTGCGTGCCGCTTTAGATTTTATCGAACACTGTTCTGGAGGCCCTGTTAAACAATTGTTATTGCAAGAATAAATGAATGGAGCGCATACCACTAATGTCTTGTGCACTGTGTTTCGTATTATCTACGCCCTCTAACGATGATATTTTTAACTTATCGGACCGATCATATTTTTAACTTAAAAAATATCCAGCTCTCTCTCTTGTGAACCCTTTCTTGCAAACCGCACTTTGTTATTATCAATTATTCCTTTTTCAATTCCTACTCTCTCTCTCTCTCTCTATATATATATATATATATATATATATTGTCACGAAGATTGCAATAACCACACGGTTCGATTTAAGTCGTATTTACACTCAAGAGCCAAAACATTATGACCACATGTCAATAACGAGTTGGCCCACCTTTGGCGCGCAACACAGCTTCAACACGCCTTGGCATGGATGCCACAAGTCCTTGGTAGATGGCCGGAGACCAACTGTACCAAATTTTTAAGCAACGGTCACGCAAATCCGAGATATTGCGAATTGGTGGTCTTTGAACTCTGAGCTGTCATCTCATGACATCCCAAATGTGTTCTATCGGATTGAGATCCGGTGTGTTAGGCGGTCAGGACATTAACTGGAATTCAGCAGCATGTTCCTGGAACCACTCCAACACAATTTTAGCCTTGTGACACGGGGCGTTGCCCTGTTGGAACATTTCATTTCCAGCTGGAAAAATAGAGGCTATGTAAGGGTGCAACTGGTCCGCAATAATGTTCAGATACCCTGTAGTATTCATGGTCTGCTCTACCACAACCATGGGTCCCAGAGACACCCAAAAGAACGTCCCTCAAAGCATAATACCTCCACCACCGGCCTGTGTATGACCTACTGTACATTGAGGGAGCAACTGTTCGCCTGGAAGACGGCGTATCCTGACAAGGCAATCGGCGTGATGAATGACAAACCGTGATTCATCTGACCAAGCAACTCTTTCTCACTGATCCATGGACCAGTCGCGATGTTCCCGGGCCCAGCGCAGGCGCAGTTGGCGATGACGCTTTGGTCAGCAAAGGCACACGAGTGGGACGTTTGCTGCGTAGCCCCATATCCAACAGTGTCCGCTGAACAGGGTGCTCCGATACTATTCTACTTGGCCCTGCATTGTATTGGGCTGTCAGCTGAGCCACTGTCTGGCTCCGGTTTTGCTTCACCATGCGAGACAGTCTCGGACGATCTTTTTCTTTGATAGCGGGTGGACGTCCAACACCATGTCGGCAACTGCTGGTTTCACCGTCATTCGTCCACTTTGCATAAGTACTAACAACTATAAATCGCGAACAACCGACAAGTCGTGCAGTTTCAGAAATACTTGTTCCGAGCCTTCGAGCCATTACAATCTGTCCTCTATCAAAGTCGCTTAGATCCGTAGCCTTTCCCATCACACACAGAAGTAAGTGAAAGAATGATTCTTCAGACTATCCAGCAGCAGTTAAATACCACTTCTACCTGATCCCGTGCCTCCCACGTCATCCAATGTAGGGGTGGTCATAATGTTTTGTCTCTTGCGTGTATTGGAACAGAGGATTATTCCCTCCAACTGGAGAGATTCCACTTTTATAACGCTAGAAAAATATTCGAGGAAAAACTGGGCATGCGCGCTCACTGCATCTAATTTACATACGTATGAGACATATCTGAATACTAAAGAAAGTTCTAGAATTAGCCAGATTCCACGAGAAATAAAAAAAATATTTTAAATAAAAACTCCAGTCTTTAGATGAAAACGCACTGGTTCCGATTCGAAACAGCAAACGACGGGTCTTCAGTCCAGTGCTCTAACGACCGAGCTACAGTGGATGATTGCCCGTTTTCCTTTATACGGCAATATTTATCTTGTTCAAATTTTCAATCGTTAATAAAATACTTTCTATTCATCCAATCAAGTTCAAATAATTTTTTTTAAACCTGTAAGGGGTGACACTATGTTAAAACAGTTTTTTCAAATATTAATTCCTTAATTACATTAAATGAAATAATTTAAATTATTTACCGTTTTTCGACGCCAACTTAGCTGCATCTCCATGGTTGTAACAATGTAACTTTTAAAACAATAGCAAAAGTTGTCGTCAAAAACCTGTTCATCAGCCAAATTAGCCAAACCGGATGTGCATTGTTACAACAATGAAGACAAAAGCTCTTTTTTCAATTCAAACTTTTAGTTCACTCTATCTTCATGTATATATATATACTAGCTGTTACCCGCCCGCTTCGCTGGGTATTTCATGATGTTTTATAAATTTTTACTGCTTATATATATGCATAAATTATTGATATCTAAGTCCTAGCATTAAGAATTCGATTGAATTGAAAAATATACTTATACCTGTAACTGTCACCTGTTGATAAAAAAAAAGGGCAGAACTCATCTAATTTGTATTTTCTAAAAATCTCTAAAATTGAAGCATAGAATGATGTTTGCTCTTTCGTAACTCAAAAACCAAGTGGATTCCCGCAAAACCAATTTTCGGTGGATCTCTACTCCGTAAATTGAACATGCAAGCCAAATTTCAAGTCTAAATCTAACAGAAAAAAGCAAAAGTTTTACTATAAATATCCCCGTAATCCCGTTGAGAGCCGTTTTCCAAAATTACCGCTCTTAGCAGATTTCAATTCAACAAAAGAAAAATGCAAACCAAATTTCATTATTATAGTCCTTGTAGCTCGAAAAAAGTAATTTTTTTTTGTCAATACGTCCCAGTAACCCCCTGCAACCCCCCAGAACTTGATTTGCTTAAAATTTATTCTTAGTGGATCCCTATTCAACAAAAGAAACATGCTTAACAAATTTCAAGTATATGGGTCTAACAATTAAAAACAGGAATTTTTTTCTGTAACTCCTCTTGACCCCTCGCAAACATCTTTAGTGGTCAATTTTCCTTTTACTCTTTGTTAGAGGAACTCTATTTCATGAAAGGAACATGCCTACCAATTTTCAAGCAGGATGATCAAGTAGTTTAAAAATGGAAATATTTATCGATTACGCCTCTTAATCTCCCGAAATTAAACTTGGTAGTTGATATTCGCGAAACCCATTTTGTAGCGGTTCTCTACTTTACGAAAGGAATCTGCTTATCAAATTTCAAGACTGTACGTCTAACAGTTTAAAAATGGGGATAATTGTCTATAACGCCACTTGAGCCCCCGCAACACCACTTCTGGGTCTGTTTTCACAAAACCCATTTTGTAGGGGAATTGCACTCTATGAAAGGAATCTGCTTAGCAAAATTTGAAGACTGTGCGTCCAATTAATTAAAAATGCAAAAAATTATCAATAACGCCCCTTGAACCCCCGCAACACCACCTAGGGGTCGATTTTCACAAAACACATTTTGCAGTGTATTTCTATCCTATGAGAGGAATCTGCAAACCAAATTTCAAGACTGTGAGTCTAATAGTTTAAAAAAAGAAATAATTATTTATATCTGCCCTTAACCCCCGCAACACCCCTTGGGGGTCAATTTTCTCCAAACCCGTTTTGTAGCGGATATTTACTCCATGAAAGAAACATTCCTACCAATTTTCAAGCAGGTAGGTCAAATAGTTTAAAAACGAAAATATTTATCTCTTACGCCACTTATTCCCCTGCAACGCCACTTAGAGGTCTGTTTTCACAAACCTTCTTATAGCTGATCTCTACTCTATGAAAGAAATCTCTTTATCAAATATAAAGACTGTGCATTTAATAGTTTAAAAATGGAAATAATTATCTATAACGCCCCTTAAGTCCCTCAACGCCACTTGGGGGCAATTTTCACGAAACCCATTTTTAGCGTATCTCTACCCTATGAGAGGAATCTGCTTACTAAGTTTCAAGACTGTACGTCAAATAACTTAAAAATAGGAATTTATAACGCCCCTTAAACCCCCCGCCCCCGCAACACCCCTTGGGGGTCAATTTTCCCAAAACCCATTTTGTAGCGGATATTTAATCCAGGAAAGAAACTTACCTACCAATTTTCAAGCAGGTAGGTGAAGTAGTTTAAAAACGGATATATTTATCTATTACGCCCCTTAATCCCCCGCAACGCCACTTAGAAGTCTGTTTTCACAAAACCCGTTTTGTAACTGATCATTATTCTACGAAAGGAATCTATATATATATATCAAATTTAAAGACAGTGCGTCAAATAGTTTAAAAATGGAAATAATTATCTATAACGCCCCCTAAGACACTGTAACGCCACTTGGGGGTCGATTTTCACCAAACTGATTTTGTAGCGGATCTCTACTCTCTGAAAGGAATCCGCTTACCTAATTTCAAGATTGTACATCAAGTAGTTTAAACATGGAAACAATTATTATTAAAGCCCTTAACCCCCCGTAACGCCCCTTGCGTTTCGAATTTCGGAAAATCGGTTCTTAGCTGATGTCTACTCTATCAAAGGAACATGTCTACCAAATTTCAAGTCTGTAGGTTGAATAGTTCCAGAGATTTCGTGATTAGTCAGTCAGTCAGTCAGTCAGTCAGTCAGTCAGTGAGTGAGTCGCTTTTCTCCTTTATATATATAGATATATATATATATCATTCAAATTTTTTCAATCGTTAATAAAATACTTTCTTCTCATCAATTCAAAGTAGGACTTGGCTGAAAAAAATTTTTAGATTACTTGTTTTTATGAATTTTTTAAAGATTTAACAGACATATAGGTCCTTTTGTATAAGCCACGTGCGCGAAATTTATCTGATACCTTTTCCTATTTCAATGGGCTGACTTCATGACGGTCACATGATAAAGACAATCACGTGTTCTCCACTGAATTCAAAACTGGCATTAGACTTGTAGTTGTTGTTCTTTTAAAAATTAAATAAAATTTCAAAATTGATGGTTTCTTAAAACGTTCAAGTATTAAGGTTCCTCTCAACAAGTTTTCTAAAAAAAATTATATCATACGTATACTTTAAAATAAAGTGCACATATTCTTTATCTATAGGTGTTACTGTTGACAATATGTACTTTTAAAAGAGAGTTTCTGCAAAAAATCAAAAGTTGGCAACGACGAAGTGCATGAACTGATTATCAGGAAACATGTGATCACATTTATCGCGTGATTATGACATTACGTGAATTTAACCTCTCTTTATTGGAATAAATCTGGGAAATTTTAAAAACTTAAAATGTTCTAGCTTTTGTTTTATTTATTTTGTATCTTATTTAGAAGTATTTTCTGGATTTAATGGTTTTCTAAAGGTTTTTAAACAATATTTTGGTATAAGAAATATATTGAAGCAAAATGAGTTAAATATCGATTAAAATAAAATGCTGTAGGCTGTTCAGAAAATTTACTGAAAAATGCACTAAAATTATTAATATTAAAATAAAGTTTGGTTTTTAGCTAAAAAATAAAACATTTAAAGTAAAAATTAAAAATATATCTTATAAATCAAAATATTGTGTGACAAAAATGCAGTAGATTTTAATATGAAATTTGGATATATTTTAACAAACAAATAGATCAAAATATTTGTTAAGTCTCACACATGATATATTTATATGATGTCCTTGTCTATAGCACAGTAGATTATAATAAACTAACTTTACTGCTTCCTTTTTTTTATTCCATCTGAAAAATATTTGCAGTTTCTTAAAGAAATTATTTAACTAAAGCATTTGTTGAACTTAATATTTTATAAAAATCTTGCAATTTCAGCATTTCACAGTTTAAGAAAGCAATAAAATTTTTAAAATAATCAATTCTTGCGAAAGTCTATTTTTGCGCAGTGATTTCATTAGTGTTATCCTCAGAAAATTAAAATTTTCTTCCAAACATTTAATTTCTTTATAAAATAAAATCAAGAAATTAATAAGTCTTCGGTGTTCAAATATTTTCCTCTTCGAAAACTTGATGCCATCCTCATATCATTCGTGACATTAAAATTTCAACTAACTTGATTTTGCCAGAGTAAAATAAATCACAAGTTATCCCCTGAGGGGAGAGAAACATTCAATTTCTCTTATTTCGAATCCTATCTAAAATAATTGAATTTTCGAATTTCAAGAGAGCCGTTGAGTCCCGTTTAAGAAAACAAACTTTTCATCATCTTATCTACTTTTCGATTTACCGTAACACACTTAATCCCCTGATAAGATTTGCCGAAGAAAATTTAATTACTTTTTCGTCATAGGTTGTCAAATAAAGGCTGGAAGATATATCGCAAGCAGGTTTACCTTTCCCTTTTACGTAAATGTGTGATTTGAAATCTATTAAAACTTATACTAAGTAAATTGCAAGAGACGTTCCCCATTAATTTTAAAAAATGTGATACCGCTCGAAAGCTACTGTCATGTAGAATTAATATTTCCCTGGAGAGAGAGCACGAGCCATTAGAAACGAGCCGTTTAAGAAATATGGGAAATTTCTTTTCAGTTTAAAACAGAGGTCGGCAACCTTGTAGTTGGGGTGTTACAAACCAATGTACCAATTTGGTCTATAAAACATTTGAAACAATTGAATTCCCGCTACAATGCATGGAGATAAGGAATAGAGATCAAAATACAGATTTAAAGTTTTATTATATATTAATTATGCATCATTTAAAGACATTTATCAACATAATATACATAACACTATTCCTTTAACATAAATAAAAAATTCAATTTTTAATGTGAATCATGTCCCAGCAAAGTTCTACTTAATATCGCAATATCAGGGTTATAATTTGTGACTTTCAGTTTGACAGATGATTCTAAATATTCAGCTGTTGAACAACCTCTTTGTGGACTCAAAATATATTCCAAAAAGAAACAATCTGTAAATTTAGAACCTGAACCGAGAAGCAGACCACGGGCAATTTTCTTCTTACAAATAAAATCGCTCAAGCAATGTCAGATAGCAGTTTATATTATCTTTTGATTTATCGATAGCGTTATCTTCCAGGTCGATTCATCATTCCGTTAAAATTTGCTTTCAATAAATCTCTGCAGATTTTTTCACGACTCAATAGTAAAAAAATGATGTTTCTTTTTACAAGTATTACACAATCGTTTTGATTTAAATTGAGTGTTTTAACGCTGAGAAAGAGTAGCATTTAAACAGAGGAAGGATATTGTTGATTTTTTGCGTAAATCACACACACAACTTGTCACCGAGTATTACTCCGCGTGCCACATGTGGCTAGCATGCTATAGGTTTCCGATCATTGGTATAAAACGCAAATCAATGATGACGCACTTCTTTTTTTTCTGTTTTGATATTTTACTAATTCAGAACGTTTTTTTCATTCCATGTTGAGTTTTTTTCATCAACAGAAAATCTCCACACGACCACGCTGTTATCAAAATTTTCAGCAAACGAAGTTATCCGTATACGAATTTCTCTTCCCGTATATTTCTCGCATAAAAAAGTGGAACATAAAGTAAAAGTGGCACATATAGAATACAATATTACAAATTAACAGAAAAAATGTGTTATATTCAGAGAAGTTTACCAGAAAAAAACCCCATTTTTTGTGATGTCTAGTATTTTACTTAACAGCAATTTTTGATTGGAAAATATTTCATCAGTTTTATCCAATTGGCAATTTTTTTTTAAAATTGCATGGTTTTTTCCCGATTTTGCTTACATTTAGATTGCTTCAATTTATTGCTCCTTTTCGAAATTTTTTTTTTTGTTTTTGTTTTTTCTGAAAAACTTAGTTTATACACTTTACAAATGCTGTTATATTTTTTTGTTACGAAATACTGTCTTTCCTCTGACCAGCTGAAAAAGGACCATCATATCCTAATGCCGAGTTTGTGCTAATTTCTTCTTCACAGTGATACTGTTAAAATAAATATATACACTATAAGATGCATCTATCCACCACTATAAATCCAGATGCACTTGGAAGTGATTTTTTGAATGGAATGTGAAATTTATACAAACTTATCAAAATACTTATAAAAGAGTAAATGAAAAATTTAGGATTGAAGTATTCAAAATTTATTAAGTAAATTGCAGAGTAATGGGGGTAATATTCAGTATGTCATATGATCGCCGTAATTTCTTTTACCCCAAACCAAGAGTATTGGTAGTGAGACGTATTGGTTCCGTATGGTACTCTGTGACATACCATCCCTTGTTACCTAACATTTGAACCGTAGTTTAGTAAATTAGGTCCAAAGGATGGAGAGGTGACATATCCCATGGTATCTCATTCATTCACGGTTAGAGACAGGTATGATAATAATTCTGGACACTTTAAGTTATGGACATATTGTACAAAATTTCTGAGGAGGCACCAATATGTGTGTTTCTAGGATTTTCTGAAACTAGCAGTTCAAGAATGGGGTCGTTATTGGCTGCAAGATTTATTGTAATGAAATTTGGATTATAAAAGAGTCTGATACGAAAACCAAAAGTGATTTAACATCATACGCAAAATCGTGTGGGAGTATTAGAAAACGAAGATCTATACTCACTACATTGTCTACTCATAGTGATTAGAATAACGTCTCCTTCATAACAGAAGTCTCCTCTTCATTGGAGACTAGTCGATGCCATTCGAACCCTACGTCTGTCTGGAACTATACTTTTCAAATCTTTCTAGACAATGTTAAGAGTAGTCGTCGTAACGTGTGCGCGAGTTTAGTTACACGTCGTGGAATGTCAACAAATAGTATAATTACTTTTATTGATCAACAAAGTTTCTTGTTGCTCACTGGATATCTGTAACACTGATGAATATTAATGCACATGTCTTAAAACACTTCGTATCACTCTCGACCCGTTGTATTTGAATCTTCCTTATACAATTTACATCCGTCAGTAGCTTTTGAAAGTAACATTAAAACAAACAATATCCTGCGTAATCCGGCAAACCTTTTGCAGCCCAATTATTCAATATTTGTATTATATTTCTTCTTCCAATTGTTAAATTACTTGAAAGCATTTTTTCAAAGCATAATACAATATGTGAGAAGTGACCTAACCAACAGAACAAAAAACAAGAGCCAATATCAGTTTGCTGCGCCATTAAATGTTCTTTTACTACTTGGCTTGCACTGCGTTTGTAAATTGTACTAATCTTATCTTATTATAAAATGAACCTGAAAACTCGATAACTTGCATCTCTAAGCAAGTTTAACAGTTTTCCAAATTTGAAACAACAAATCAATTCCTTTCAGGTGCATTTCTTGCGTGTGAAAGAGAATGAATGTATTTCTACCCCGAATTAGAGGAATGTAAAGAGACTTATTATACTATTATTTGGTGTGGAACTTTCATAATAAACATAGAGAAGTTTTTAAGTTACTTACCTAGCTCACTGTTACTCGTCGTATTCCAAAACTCGAATCTCCATGTGATGAATTGGATCAAAATCACTCTCGTCTCTTGAACATACAATTTCGATTGATTTATTTTTGGCACCATAAAATAAGTGATAAGTTTCTGTGATGATGGTTTCTTGGTCAGTTTCTTGTAAACATCACTATAGCCAGATCTGTAGGATCGAAATTCTTTTTGTGTGGAATTCGAAATCCCTTTCGGAATTGGTATCTATTTTAAGAAAATGCTTTTCCAATTTGTTTGAGCACCCTGAAAATTTCTGCATATATTTTATCCTCCATCATAAAATTCTGTTCTTCTTGCCCGTCTTCATAATCTATCCAATTATTAATAATGTCACCGTCACATTGGCACAGTTTCGTCCTCAATCAAGCGCGTGCCGATAACGTGTCAAGCGAAATCAATTGAATGTGCATTGTTTGGAAATTGTTTACAGCAAATGAATAGAGTCTTGAGGTTTATATATGTAGATTGATAGAAAATATTACAGTCATGCAAATTCCGTTGAAATTCATCTACCGCATAAAACAAAGATCGGACAAAAATAAAATCACATAAAAAAAGGACAACACAAAAACAGATTTTATAGTAATTTTTTGAGTATAATTTGATTTTATTATTTATAATTAGAAAATAAATAGACATTGATTGTATTCATTAGTATTGATATTACGAATTAATAAATATTTTTTTTATAGATTACTGCATCAAAAATTCTATGATTTCAATCACATACTCTTACAAATAGCACCAGTTTTTAACGAATCAAATAAAACTTTCTCTTTAATCATTTTTTTTATCCAAGTCATAAAGAATTTCTTCTCAGTTTTTGAAATAGTTGAATTTTATCAAAAGAAATTGGGATGTGCCAAAATGGTAAATTTAATCTTAGTACATTTACGAATAAATAATTGATTTAAAGATAGTCAGATTAATGGTTCGCACAAAATACTTTGTTAAGCATTAATTAAGAAATTACAGAATAAACTTGTCTTTGAAATAATGAACGGTGCCAATAAGTCAGCTTAATGCTGTGACCATATATATTCATTATCTCGCATTTGCTACTGGCGGCCATCCAAGTGCATTTCTAAAGGAAAGACACAGAGACTACTCCATGAATGATGTTGGAGACAACTTTTCTTCAATGCTTCTAAGTAAAATGGGACAAATATTTAATTTTACTAAAAAAATCTATTTTTTCCCCCTAAAAATGGAACGTAAGGAATAAGTTCTCTTGATTCCTACAAAACCGATGCTTAGAAGCAATTAATTATTAAAGCTAAAATTGCCTCTCTTTGCATGATGGACATATTTTATTAAGCTCGGTTTGAAATCTCCTCATATATCTGTATTAGTAACAGTAAGATGACTTGTTTCTTCAGATGTGATGAGTTTTTACAAAATTATTAAGTAGGAAATATATAATTTACTGTAAAATATACACAGAAGAAAAAATTAAATTTAAATATCATAAAAGAAGGAACTTAGAATATTTAGCTATAAAAGTAAATTTTTTTTAATACAATAGAGGTTTTGGACCCCTATACTGTATCTGAAGGTCAAACCCATTATGCAAAGGTACAATTTAAATGCAATAGTTTTTTTCTTTAACTATTTAAGACTAATTTTAATACATATAGGAAATAAAAATACGAATATTGCAAATTTATTCAGCTTTAAAGAATGTATGGAGCATAAAGCTATAAATTAAAATATAAACTGAGTGAAAATAAAGAGAAAGTTGTTAATTAAAACCACAATAACATGACAAGGTCTGGCAACCCATTTATAACTGTGAATCATGCATATTAAATTTTTCTGAACAAAAAGTTTCGCAAAGAGCAATTTTATCAGTCTAAAAGACTTAAATAAAAGGACTTCTAATAAAATTTGAGAGCACAAGAAATATATGAATCCGATATAATTTGTACCAATCATATGTCAATATTATGAAAAATTTAATTCAAAATATAAAGTCAAAAATGTGTAATAAAGCTTTAAAAATAAATAAAAGTAAAGCAAGTATTATAAAAAACATTTTTAAGTCAATTCCTACTTTGAATGGATGAATAGAAAGTATTTTATTAACGATTGAAAATTTGAAATATATATATATATATATAGAGAGAGAGAGAGAGAGAGAGAGCGAGAGCAAATAGTAGAAATTAAGAAAACGAGCAGAGTTTGTCTGTATTGGTGTAACAATGCACAGCCGGTTTGACTAGTTTGACAAGAAAACCGGTTTTCGATGCCAGATTTTGTCATTAGTTACATTGTTACAATGTTACATTAACAGTTATGCCGGCTGGGTGGCGTGGTTGGTTTGTCGCTGGCCTTCTACAACCAAGGTGGCGGGTTCGACCCCGGCCCAAGTCGGTGGATTTTCTTGATGTAGAAAATGAACAGCGGCCATGTCGTATGATTATACGGGATGTGAAAGAACCTTAGAGTGTCTGTTTGGCTAGTACAAAGTTTGCATCATCAAGAGCTCAGGGGCCTCCCTCTATGAAGAAAAATGGGTGTCAAAATTGCTTGCTGCAATTGGTATAGCCTACATGGTGCAGCGCTAAAAAGTGGTACCAGCTCCTGGAGAATGTACTAGGTATGCAAATGTTTAAAATACCAATGCGCAGCCCCCTCCAAAAAGAAACAAGATATTAATCATTGGCATGGCCAAGTAATTTTAGCGCGTTTTTCACATGTTGTATTTTACAATAATGCAACTAATGAACTTTTTACTAACAGAAAGTAGTGTGTGTACTATACTTAAAAAAATTTTTTATTTTTTAAAAAATTTAAAAATTATTAAATTTAAATATGATTCGGCTCCTCTAGAGCACAAATGCGACCCAATGCCGAAAACCCGAGGTCAATCGGTTGCTTATTGGCTGAGAAAAAGGTACGACAAAATATGGAACGAAGACAAAGACGAAATTTGCGTCCTAATAGCACTTTTTTTACACTACGTGAAAAACGCGCTCAAAAAACAGTTATATTGTTACAACAATGGAGACGAATCTAATTTTCCGTCAAAAACCAGTGATTAATTACATTAATTAACTGGTAATTAATGAATTAATATTTGAAAAAACTGTATTAACATCAAGTGTCGTCCACTAGAAGTTTTAAAAAAAATTATTTGAACTTGTGTGTGATAGGATGAATACAAAGTATTTTATTAACGATTGAAAATTTGAGCGATATATATTTGTAGAGAGGAGATCTATAACAGCAGGAATTGAAAAAAAGTTACAAAATTTATCGTGTGAAATCTCACCTTACACAGAATTACTTTATTAATGATTTTGCAATGGATTGGTCATGTATAAAATTTTTACTAATCTTAGGATATCATAAATAATTAAAAGAAAGAGTTCTACACAAAACAAAATTTTTCCTTATAGCATAATGTGCCATAATTTTTCATCATGTCGAAGATTATTAGGTAATATGTTTTCATTAGGCTTCTTGACACAACTAACAAAGATCAATGGAAGGGATAAAAACTATAGTCACATTCTCATCTGCACTGCGGCATAAAAGAGTAAGTTTTCATGTATATCATTCAAAATCATATGTGACATATACTGAACAGTTTTCGTTGCAATTATTGACGCCTGTAGAAACGTTTTATAAGAAAAATTACTTTTTCATCATCATATAAATATTACGTTTAATGAAAAGAATATCTTTTGCAACAATGAGTTCATTTTATAAAGGTAGGAAAATGATCAATAAATGTTATTTACGATGAAAAGAAAATTTTATTTCTTTTTTAAAATGAAAATCGTATTTAAACCATCACAATTTAGTTTTTCAGGAATTTTATACAGTCTTGTATAAATATTTAAATGCATTTTCTTTTTATTTTGAGCTATTTATGAAAGTTTACCTCAAAAATGTGTGTATCATACATTATTTGTATTTATAAATTTAATATCGATACTATGTGGAATAGCTTATTGGTAAGTAGATGTATTCTAACTTCTTAACTGCCAGATTATTTTGATGATTTGAGTACAAAAATTATAAAAAAAATTTATTACAAAAGTCAAATTTTTAGTACAAAATAGAATGTATTTAGCATTTTAAAAAATGTGTTTTGAATTACATGCATAAAACTTTTTATGGTGTTGTGAGAACTACATATTCACTTGAGGTGGCTGACACACAGTGTGGTAGTGGTAAAGTTCGTTTCTAGAGGAGCATTGTTTTCTAAAAAAATAATAATAAATATGAATGAAAATACATATTAGTAGTTCAGTAACTTAGTTTTGTGTGGTATAACTGGAAACTATTTTCTGGTGCTCACTGTTTTAGTAGTAGTTTTAATATGCTATTTAATTGCTGGTTGGATAAACCCGTGTGTTAAAAACTTCCTGAAGTCATTTCTGCAATGTATTAACAAGTGTAGTGGTTTCCTCAGAGCTTATGTTCTCTCATTCGTCCTTAAGAACACTCTTTTCCAGCAAGGGTATATATACAAAGGATTGCCAAACCACAACATAATGTACCTTTATATATCACGTAAAAATATTTAATATTAAACTTTTAACTGAATACAAAATCAACCGGAGTCTAAGTAAACGAAGTAAATAATATATAACATTAGAGAGTATTTATAATATTTACTAAAACTGGAAATCACTAACGAGAGATCAACTGGTAACTTGAAAAAAAAACGAACACTGTAAAATAATTTTACATTTAAAATTTTTGCGAAAGAAAAAGGTATACTTACCTGATTCTTCCTTTCTGAATCCCGGGATGAACTTGACCTAAGTTCAATTACATTCTAGCGTATATATATATATATATATAAATAATTACTATAACTTTTAATAAGGAGAGTTCTTTGTGTGAAGCAAAAATGATTGCATGAAAAATGAAATAAAAAACTGATACATTCCATTATACTCTCTTCTCATTATGCTTCATTTGATTGAATTCTCATAAATCTATCATCAAATGCTCTCAGTTAAAATG
Source organism: Trichonephila clavata (assembly GCA_019973975.1). Lineage (NCBI taxonomy): Eukaryota > Metazoa > Arthropoda > Arachnida > Araneae > Nephilidae > Trichonephila > Trichonephila clavata. Next base: position 15,121 of record BMAO01028532.1, on the reverse strand, counting down.
CTCTCTATGCTTTTCCAAGTATCGTAGTACTATTTTACTTGAACAAAGCATAACAGAGATGTACGTTATATATATATATATATATATATATATATATATATATATATATATTTACGACTTTGCTAAATGCCAAACATGGGGGGGGGGACTAAAGATGCCAATAACATTCTCTGCTGCTTCTTAAAAAAGTAAATCATGTCTTTTTTTCCCTCCCTACTGCTAATGTAATGTATACAGTAAAAAAAAGGTGTTGAATTTTTGTATCTTTCTAGCGTTTTATCCATCTGACTTTTGTTTTATTTATTAATAATTTAGGTTTATTAGTTATTTAGGTTTAAGAAAAAAACCCACTAAAGAAAAGTATCTCTGGATTTTGCCTGGATTACAGTAAATGAAAAAAAAAGTTTTTTGATTTGGCTATAAGATTAAAGGTATTTAATGAGCGTATGAAAGTTTTGATTATATATGAATGACGTTTGATCGCTGATTGGAAAATCGCTTAAAAATTCGATTTTAAAAAATGTGAAGCGAATTTTCAGAAAATCTTCGTTCATGGCGTCAGTCAGGCTTTGGGACCCCTTCAAGCCTTGGGCCCCCCCGAAGTGCGGGGGTTGCGGGGGTGCACGTTACGCCACTGCAAATAACCCAGAAAAAAAATCCATCATATTCTAAAAGAAATTTTAATTTTGGAGAACATTTTGTTACTGTCTTTAAAGAGTCTATTGTTGAAAGATATTAAATTTCTTGTAAAACACTAAACATTTTTTCTCTATATATTATTTTCTCATCTACATTGTTGCCAGAGGTAAGTATAATAAAACAATTTGCTTTCTGCAAACATTTTTCTTCATATAGCATGCTCTATGACCTTTTACAGAAATATTAAAACGCGTAAAACTTCAACTTCTATTAACAGATAAATCCATCAAATAATATTTTTTTACTATCTACCAAAGTAAAAAAAATTTTTCGTTGAGAAAACCAATTCGTGGAAATTTCGCACGTATGGGAGAAAAAAAACAGGAAGCACAAGAAAATTATATCTTCCTTTAATTTCAGTTTCATTACCTCAGGACTTCAAGGGAAAAAGCAATGATCAAGAACTAGTAAAAATGCCTGTGTATGTGATCGGTAAATTATTTTTCAAGGGAAAAAAAAGTGAAAAAACAGTTATGAGAAAGTGTAATCGATACTCCCATAGATCTTGTCAAAAGATCTTTCATCTTCCCAGAATGCACTTCGAACTTGAAGAAAATAGAGATCAGAGAAAACGATTAAAACGATTTGAAACAGGCAAACGATTTTTCGAAGAGCAAGTTCAAATTATAGACTTTCCAAAGAATCTACAGAGGTGGTTAAGCAACAAAACAATTCCGCAGAATTAACTTTGGTTTTTTCAAGTCACTTTGAAAAACAAAGAGTTATTACTTTTTCTTTATATTTAGAAAAAAGGTAAATAAACGAATCATCACTTCTTATACACGCAATGTAATTTGAAGTTTATATTTTTCCATGACATTATAGCTTATAATTATAATTTTTATTTTGGATACGTTAATCTTTGAATGTGTCAATTTTTTTTTATTTCGTCTTCGAAATATTTGTTTACCTTGAAATTTTATATATATTTATATATTATAAAGCATTTAGTTTTCTTGAAGATTCTTTACGTTTAGGATTAACAAACAGAAATATTAGGGATCAAACAAAAAGAAAAATTTTATAAGAAAAGTATAGAAAATAAAACATTGTCTTGCATTTAAAAAAGCTTCTAAAATATAAATAATTTATATCTTCTATATCTATGATTAATAGATATAGAAGTGTGAATAATACTTTAGTGTGAAAAAATACTTGAAATAAAACAATTTCTTTTTAGTTCATGTCACAGCTTTTCTTCAAAAGGATACAATTTTTTTTCTATTTTCTCATCTGTTATGTCTTTATGTTTGCTATAAGTCATCAAACAATGGCTGATTTAAAACACTAAAGTTTAAGAAAATCTCAAACTAAATTTAAAATATAGTATTTTTGATGAATGGATAGTCAAGCGTCAAAATATGACCTGGGAAATTATTTGTGTACAAAGGTATATAAATAGGTGAATTAAGAATTTTCTCCAATTTTATATGTTTAAGAAAAAAGTACCACCATTATTTATCGAAATATACCTTCTAACGAGAAAAATAACAATATCTTTCAGTTTAGTAGTTATGACGCAACTTGAGCTGCGCATTTATTCTTTTCACACCCTCATAATTGCCATTAAATTAACTCAAACTTTTAAACCTTCTAAAGAGGATTGAATGTTTTCATAAACATATGTTCTATTATAAGGGGAAAAATGGTAAAGAGCATTATTTTTATAAGTAAAAAAGCATATTAAACAATTTTTTTGTAAAAAAGTATTATTAATTATTATAAAGTATGATAACCACTAAAATTATTGGCAAATGGTACGGTTTCCCTCTACATAAAGTATTGAATTGTGATGTACAAAAATATTTCAATATTTAGGAATTTCTTAAAAATTAAAAACAAAGCAAAACACGTTTATTGATAAGTTTATTAAATTAAAGTATGCATAGTTGCTTATATACACATTCCAATGGTGAAACAAATAACAAAATGTACGACATGGAACAATTTGTTGAAAATTTGATGATTAAAAAACCAAAGAAAAATATCAGGTTATTTTCCAACAAAACTCAATAAATATTTCTTTCTTTAAAAGTTTAAAATTGTGTACTAAATTTCTTAAAGTTCTTGTGAATGTTTTTGTTTCATTATCTATGTAAATAGGTAAGTTTCCTAGTATTTAGAGTAAATTATTTAGATCAAAAATAGAGAAGTAATTAATAAATGCGGAATAACGAAATATTTTTCATTCATCTCGATTATAAAAATATACGTGAAGCTTTGGGGAAAAAAAATTGAGAAATAAAATTGTAAGAGTATTTAGTTTATGTATTGGTGCTTTCTAGAAAAAAACTATGTGAAGAATTTTGGATTTTCCAGCTTGAAATATTGTTGCTTTGACATTTTTTTAATCACATTCTTAAAATAGTTTTCCTCAAAATATAAGAAAAATGTTTTAAAAGGAAACTAAAGTTTCTTCCTCATATTTGCTTTCTGATAAGTATTTTTCCTACTTCTTAATAATTTAAAAGGAATTCACAGTCTTACTCTAAACTATTTCTTTTAGAAATATGTTCCAGTAAAAAAATTATTTTACTCTATAAATTAAAAAAAAGAGCAAAAAAGAAAGAAGTATTTTTTTTAATCAAAGCAAATAAGATATGATTTCAAAGATATATTAACGGGAAGTGTTGAGCAAAACTATTTTGTGTAAATTTCCTACAAGAAACTTTTATGTAAAATAATAATCTTTAGTATATGTACTTAGCGAAGTTTACCATACAGTTCTAAACTTTTATTTTCAAATAGAATTTATTTGAAAATTTTAATTAATTTCTATCCCACAGGAAATCTTTTTTTCCTTATTGATTTGTAGGATAAAATAGTATGTAGAGGTGTTCAGAATTATTATTTTGTTGAAAAAATTAAAAGCAGAATTGTGTGATTTAATTTTATATTTTGTAAACGACTTCGATACATATTAATTCACATTAAATTTGATGAAAAATTACCTCTCATCTATTGTTTTAGACATAATTGTTCTTGAAAGTGCAATTAGTTGCTTTGTGCTAAATTTCTTATTAAAAATTGCAGTTTTTTCATTAGAAAATGTTCTTTTACGAAAAATACTGAATTCTACTGAGTGAAAAAGAAAATTAAAAATACTTAGCTACTGCTATAAAAAGTACAAAAAAATGTGTTTGATTAAAATTACACAGCATTAATGATGGAATTTTTTTTAAATTCAATTGTTAAAATAAATTTTTCCAATTTTATATGTACTTAGAATATAAAGTATTTTTAAACTATCTTGTAATATGAAGAGTTTGTTTAATAGAGAGGATAACTTGATTGTTTAATAGAAAGAATACTTTCGGTTGGAAAGATGTTTTTTAAAAAGTAAATGTAATGCAATTAAAACAATTATATCTTTATTAAGTAATTCTATTACATTATCCTGAAAAACTAAAGAAGATGTGTTTCCTCTTAACTGTATAAGATATTGATTGACAGGATTCTAAAGATAAAACTTTAAAAATTTCAAAAGAGGAGTTTTATTCTTAAGTAGAATTAATCACATTCCCGAATTAAATGTCTTTCAGTTTATAGAATTCTATAGCCCAAAAAACCAACCCTATTTATATTTAATGCCTTCTCAATTATAGGCAACATTTAAATATCAAAATTCCTATTAACGATTTAAAAGAAATATTGAAGTAAAGTTATTACAGTTACATAAAATTAATAAAAAGGTTTTTTTTTCTGTAAAAAACTGTTGCACAGGTTATAGGTTTCTTTGTCAGTGTATTTCAAGGATAAAATAATGTATTGTTTTCCCAAAAGAAAAATAATTGAAGTTAACTAATACTAATTTTGTTCTACAAATAAAGTATTTTTAAGCTACAAATAACAGAAGGTGTTTTTATATCATTATACATATGTGTATAGATTTAAAAATTGAATAGTTCTTCCTTAATTGAAAAGTTCTTATATTTTAGTTGCCTCAGTATTTAATTAAATATTAACATTTACACACTATGGGATTTTCCGCAAATTTCCGTATGTTGTACAATATTCTAAATTTCAAATAAATCTAGAATTTCGAAGATATCAGTATTCAATTTAATAAGTATCCATAAAATTGTGGCGATATTGACAAGTTTACCAAATGTTGATCGTGAGGAAAATCGTTCTACACAGCATATCAAAAGTTTAGAGAAAAACATAATCTCATTTATATTTTATTACATTTTAATTTAATTATCAAATGTGATGTTTGTTTTAACTTCTGAAACTAACTTATTTCGTATGTCTGCTAGAATTCAGTAATGCATCTAAAGTTTATCTTTCAAAGAATTTGACTCCTCATGATTTTCCCATAAATTGATGAATTCATGGAAAAGTTTCGTGATAGAACACTGCATATTAAATGTATTGAGTCCATATTTGTGCCATCTAACGTAAAAAGTTTTCTGTTTCTGGTTATTTATTATTCATTTTTGGATAAAGTGATACGAATAAGTATCACTCATGTTCATATAAAATGTATTCTACAATTAATTTTATTTTTTATGAATTTTTAATGGAATGAATCGAATGCAACAAAATTGCTAATTTATCTGAAAGTTAACTAGTTTTCAAACTCTTGATGGATTTGGGCAAGCGGGAGGATTATCAAGTAAAAATTGAATCTAAACAAAAATTGCATTTTAAATGTTTATCTGGAAAATATATAAATTTAAAAATATTTTTAATCTAATATACTTTTTGTCTTATAATATTTCTTATTATTACATTGTCTTATAATTTTTCTTATAACTGCATTGTTTTACGATATTTCTTATTATTAGATTGGCGTATAATATTTCTTATTATGACATTGTCTTACAATATTTTTTTTTATTTTTGCATTGTCTTATAATAACATTAAATTGTCTTACAACATTTCTTATAATATTTATAATTATTACATTGCCTTATAATATTTCTAAATATTATGAGTCTTATAATATTTCTTATTATTACATTGTTTTATAATATTTCTTATTGATACATTGTCATATAATATTTCTTATTGATACATTGTCATACAATTCTTCTTATTATTACATTATTGCATAATATTTATCATTATTACATTGTCGTGTAATACTTTTATTATTACACTTTCATGTAATATTTTTTATTAATAAATTGTCTTATATAATATTTCTGATACACTGAGTGCCACAGGACTTAAAAGGACCGACTTTTTTGTAATCTCGAAGAGAGTTCCAACTCAGCTGCAACAAATTTTGTCCATGGTGTAAGCTGAATAACAATTTCATAAAAGATGAATCCTTAATATTATTTTATTAATGATTAAAACGCATATCTCAAAAAGATTTGAGAACTGATAAAAAAATGTTTTACATCAAGCTTTTTATCTATTTCATTTTATAATAAACATAATGTAAGCTTTTCATTTCTATATCTGTAAACTAGGATTTTTTCAAAAAACAGTTTAATTTCCTTTTTTTGAAGATTTATTTCTGAAATGTTAAAAATGTGTAAGAAGTTTGAACTATAAAGCATAAAAAAATTATCTTAATCTGCAGTTAAATGATGCATTCGAAACGTAGTGTAACAAAATACAAAAACAGTTAAAGAATTTAAAGAACAGTAGAAGTAATGGTTAACAAGTTTGAGAATTTTTATCATAATTCTAGTTTTTAGCTTTGACAATACCATATTCTGTACAAGACGATTAATACATTGACCGGAATGGATAATCTCGTAAAGGAGGTGCTTTGTTAAAAAATCAACAAAGGACACACATACAGTTTCTTCCCCTTTAATTTCAGTCAGAATACCATATGACCTGCCGAAACCCACAAATGTCATTCACTTGAACGGAATTTTCTTTTTTTCAAACGTATAGAAGATATAAAATTCCCTCTTTCACCCTTACTTCCTACTTAACGAATCAAGCTCTATTGGAGAACAAAGCTTTCTTTTATGCTGTCATTGCTGCGCGACATATGGTAGCGTCAATCAGAAAAAGAGGGAAGGTAGCATAATCGAAAGTCCAGTTTGATGGACGTACTGTCGCGTCCATAATCAGAATAAATATCAAAAAATCAGCCATAATCAGAAAAATTCTATTTTATGATTATGTCAATAAATTCAAACAACCTAGGTAGGAAATGAACCGGAGAAAAAGCACGGTAGAAGAGATATTTAATATTTAATTATGTTTCAAATAACTTAGTCTTAGAACATTTTGGTAATTTACGTTCTGAATTATCGTAATTCCGTTTTCTACTAATTGACTTCTTGTCGATATTAATCTAACCCAACATATTAATATCGTTGATTAACAATTTTTAATTATTTAACAATTAATCATCGAGCAACTCTCGACTAGATCAAAATAACATTACGTTAATCGCTAACTTCTAACTCCTAACCACTAACTCCGCGTACCTAAAAGTTATTATATTTAAGTTAATGCTTAAATATCATCTTTCTTTTGCATAAACCATGTCTTCTTCATCGCGAGAAAGTTTTCAATATTTAAAAGAAATACTTTTACCCAATAGGATAAATAGGAGGCTTGCAGATAAATCATAACAAGCAGTTTTTTTCCTTAAAAATTTCCCATCTTGTAAAGGTTAACTTTAAGAGTATAACAGAGCTTGATTATAAGTAGATACGTTTTCTTCGAGGTCAAAATTTGAAATAAAAATTGTATTTTTTTAATAAAATTTGTATGGATTTTTGTAAACTTTATACGTAAAAAAAATTTATGATGATCAATTCTCAATAATAACATAATCTTTCCCTGTTTATGTATATTTTATAAAAGTCTCAACTTGTGTCAAGAGATATATCATAGATATAGAATATGTCCTAAAATAGGACTCCATTTTCAAAAGTGAATTTAAAAAAAACAAAGATTTTTTACTTTCCTTAAAGAAAATATTGAAGTTTCTGTTTTATGAAAAGCGAACTAGATGGCGCAATATCCAAGTTTAGTAGCATCCTAAATTCAAAATGGCATCACGACAAGAATAAGCGTAAGTTGTAAAAGAGTTTCTCGAATTTAAATATTCAATAGATATACAGTGTAAATGGAAGAGAAACAAATTCTCAGTATTAAATGGATGGGAAGATGAGGTCGATTACCATGGCTACTTAAACCTCTAAGCACAGTACCTTTGGAATTTTTCCTGTAGGTATACATGGGTTAAACATCGTTCATCAATCTTCAAATAGTGACACTGATTAAATGAAAAGTCGAAATACAGCAGCTATATGTTCAAAATGTTGATCCAACAATGTTTCACAGAACGTGGCCATAAATCTCGTATAGACTCGATATTTTGCTTGAAAATATTAATGCGCAAAATTAAGGTATCCGACTTTCCTAAAATTGTGAATTTTGCCAAAATTTTGGAATTTTTTTGTTATATTTTAATGCTATCTTATTAGCATTATAAAAATACCGAGTTTATTATTTTACATTTACTAGATCAAAAACTGCATGTGTTTTAGTAAAATCAGATGCCTTTACTTTAAACAAGATGTCATACTTCAAAACGCGTTTTACTAGAAATGTATTTTTCTTAAATAAATTCTCAACGGAGCCAGCGATTGCTAAAAAAGTTTTGAAAACAATATACTGTAAAATTTTTTGTGTATGTTTTGTATAATAGTAGAAGTGTTTTAACCTTCAGATTTATCAATCATAGTTTATTACAAAATGTACAGTCCCTTATGTGAATATAATCACTGTTTTTTTTAGAAATTTCATATAATAACTAAGATAAAGTGCTATAGTTTTTGTAGAAATTAAAATATTTCTTATCCTAAGGTAATTCCATAAATGAATAGCATAACAGCACATCAGAATCGAAAACTTAAAAATTTGTTCATAAACTTTGGTACAGAACGGTTTATGTTATTTTTTGTAAATTTTTGCAAATTTTTCCCATTTTAGCAATAATAATTTATTTTTCTCTTTTTAGTTTTAGCATATTTTTCTTACAATGGGCTAAAAAAATTTAAAAACAACAAAAATCCCCATATAACCATTTTTTTTTAAAAACAAAAGTTGTTGCAACTAAAACATTGTTAAAACACTTTTGTGTTTTCCTTATAGAACATTAAAAAAAAAACGTAAGTGCGAATGTTTCTTTGTTTTTAGTTCATTTTTGAAAGTGTAGTCGCACGTTTTGGACACCTCGGTACATTTTCGACATTTCGGAGCAATAAGATCTTTGAGAAAATATGTAAACCATTCCTCCTCTACATTAAGCAAGAAGGATATTCAAAGTGATTGGAGAAACGGCTTCTATATTTAAATCGAATCGAGCAATAAATCTAGGAAATCGGATTCACAAGTGAACTATTTCAAAAAGAGCCGGAAGGTAACTGAAAATCTGAGACGAAATAAATGCTACTGAATTTCAGGGGTGTATTTAGCTTTTCGCTTAGTAAAGTTAAATTACTTTTATTTGACACCATCTACTCAAACTTTTGATACAGTTTGAGTTTAATCTAACTTCAGAAGTTTTCTATGACTATCAGATAAATCGAGAGAGAGATATCACTGCAGTATTTTTTATTGAAGCAATTTATTTAAAAATCCAAACACTCGCAGCAAAAGATGGAGTTAAGTTTTATGCAAAGGATTTTGGGAATTTTTCAACGATTCGATTAATATTTTCTTTTTTAATTAATTAAGATTTTTCATAAGGAAAAATAGAAAAAAAATACCACAAGGTAACACAATAAAATTTTTTATATTTCTGTAACTCTGTATTAATTTAGCATTTTTAAAATCACCCTGTTTATTTTTTAAATGAAACGAAGAAAAGAATTTTCCTTAAATTTTCTCAAAGTATATATTGTTATTCTTTTTTTACGAAGTTACGTATTAGAAAATAGCAGCAATTCGTGCATTTTAGAAGGAATTAAAGTACAGTAGAAGTCCGATGATCCGGCACGTTCGGGACCGGCTTGGTGCCGGACTACCAAAAATTCCGGTCTATAGAGCGGTAATTATAAGAAGAATTAGGTTAATAATTAAACTACAAATACAGTATGCAAATACATACAACAAAGTTTATTTTACATTTCATATAATGTATGTACACGTACTGTAAAACATATTTCACTTAGATTTAAAAAAGTCACGAATGTCTTTTTGTTTTCTTGACTTTTGGCGTTTAGTATAAAATTTATTTTTAATGATATGGAAATCAATAATTTCTGAAGCACTGTAGCTAGTACTACCTCAGCAAAAGAGATAAATTTATTTAGTGATTCTGCAGCTTCTGCCCAGCTGATTTTTTCCTTTTCTTCCGTTTCGGCATCTGAGTCACATTCTTCAAGATTTTGAGTAGGCTGAGGGGGTTTACTACAATGTTGATAATGTCCTCATCGGTTAGTTTTTGTTCAACAGGCTCATTCTTGTCGATTAGAAGCCACTCCTCTACCTCATCTTCAGGCAAGTTTTTCAAGGGATTGTCAGCACTTCTAACGACATCCAAAACTTTGGTCAGAGCGTCTTGATGTTTTTCTTCCTCATCAGTCTGTAGAGTTAGGTCAGGTGCAGGGTTTGCAGCTGGCCAAAGATTTCTCCAGCATTTTTGGAGTGTTGTATTTTTTACCTGGTTCCAAGACAGTGCAATAGCATAGACGGCATCTTTTACTGTAAACTTTTTTTGAAAATCAGTCACGTCACAGTCGGCATTTAACAGGCCTTGAATAAAATACCTTCTATAAAAGCATTTAAATTTTTGAATAACCCCTTGTTCCATGGGTTGAATCAAAGATGTTACGTTAGGTGGGAGCAGAGTAGCAACAATATTTCCAGAAACTAACTCATCTACTGGAGGGTGGGCTTTGCAATTGTCCAAAAGAAGGATGGCTTTAGTATCTTCTGGTAGACCAAGGCTTTTGAAGGATTCCTTGACCTCAGGCACAAAGTGGTGAAAAAACCAGTCTTTAAAGAGGGCGGCAGTCATCCACGTATTTGATTGAGCATCGTATTGGACAGGCAAGTGTGTAACATTCTTAAAAGCCCTGGGTTTTGCAGATTTACCTATCACAAAAGGGATCACTCGGTGGTTTCCAGACGCATTAGCACATAGCAAAACGGTTAATCTGTCTTTTTTTTTTTAAACCCTTGGCTGGTTTTTCTCCTTCCCCAGCTAGTGTAGATGTTGGTAAACATCGCCACAATAGCCCTGTTTCATCAGCATTGTAAATCTGTGCAGGTGTTAAATCATTATCAGCCCCGATTTTCTCAAACTCGTCTTTGTATTTTTCTGCAGAGTTTTGGTTTGCTGAAAGTGTTTCTCGAGTTACATCAAGTCTTCGAATTCCATGCCAAAACTTAAAGTTTCTGTGAGCCAACCATCAGAATAATTGCATTCACTTTCAGCAACTCCTAAATCTTGGCCGAATTTCTTTGCCTTTTCAATAATCATTGGCCCTGTTACCGGCTTTCCTTCAGAACGTACTGCACTAAACCATTTGAACAATACACTATCTTCCTGTTCCAGTTTTGGTTTTTTTAATGTTTGTCTAGAAGCCAATTTTTCAGTTGTTACCGATTGAGAAGCAAACTTCATTAGTTCATCTTTTTGTTTTTTGATGTCATAAATAGTTGATGAGCCAATATTAAACTCATTCATTAAAACTTTTCTATTCTCGCCTTTTTCTAGCCGTTTGATGATTTCTAGTTTCTGATTGAGAGTCACTGTTACGTGTTTTCGTTTCTCTCCTTTTGAACTCTAAGGCTTGGGTTTTGAAAACATGGTCACTGTACAGTTAGAACGAAAATCACTTTTTTTATAAACAGTTTCAAAAGTTACGTTTACTGCGATGTGAAAGGACACAAAACAACAACGCACAAAAAAATGGCGAAGACGCTTCGTGATTGATTAACGGAGCTGCACTGCACCTGAATTTGTTGTGACAGCTGAGACTAGCCAGCCGCTAATTGTTTCCGAACATTACCGAGCGCTTCCGGATGATCCCGAACTACCCCGAAAACTTCCGATTAGCTCTCGATCGTTTTTATTTGCTTTAAAGACACACTTTTGGAGAAAACCAAAATTTTTACAATTTTCCGGAGCGATGCCGGACTATCGGGCATTCCGGACTGTTGGATGCCGGACTAATGTAATGAAATATAGGAATTTTATATGAGATTCATTTAAAAAGGAAATAAAATTTGTTATTTATTTGATAAAGGTTATTTCCGCTTCGTATATTTTTTCTGCTTTACGCAGTACTTTATCCTTTATATTTGAAATTGTTTTTCAAATTTAAATTAATTAATGATTTTGTGTTATTTTAATTAAATACATACATATATATAGTATAATAAAATAAAAGAATAAGAGATAAAATTGTACTGCCTAACAAGGATAGAAAAGACAGAAATTGGATTTTTAGAAACATATTAAAAAAATAGATGATGCAAAAGAATATTGTACTAAAATTGGATGAAAACCGTTCGATCAACGCTTAGACCGTTACAAATGCACTAAGCGCCTTTATCTCAATATATCCATCAACGTTACGAACGCGCTGCACGCATCCAAATGGATTGTGTACTGTTTTATACTTCTCAAACGTATGTGTCGTGTTCTAATGCAGTTGTTTCTTTTATTAATAAGTGGCATTACTAGATTGAGAATGACAGATATTTGAATTGAATACTTCACGAGAATTAGTACTTCATTTTAGTTGTCAAATAGCATGAGTTTAAGGCTTTCAAAGGCTGAAGGTGAATGAGATGTGAAAAAAAAAACAATCTGAATATATGTATATATATATTGTTCTTAAAAAACAAGTACTTTACTAGTGCTTGCATAGTACAGTGGTACCTTGACATACGAGTGGCCCAACATACGAGTTTTTCGAGATACGAGCCGGCGAGCGAGTGATTTTTTGCTTTGAGTTACGAGCGAAATTCGAGATACGAGTTCGGTTTAGCAGGTCGGCCGGTAGTAGCACGCGACCGCGCGCCACGCGGTCGCGCCCATCACGGTCAGTGAATCAGCAGCGTGCTTCCACTGTGATAAGTTGTGTAGTTGTGTTCGCGTTTTGTGTTGCGTTTACATTTACATTTACAGTTGTAGTTCATTTATTTTTATAACCATGGATCGGAAGAAAGTTTGTGAAAAGTCAAGTGCTAAGAAAAAGATGATGAGTATTGAATTAAAACGTGAAATTATAGAAAAACATGAGCAAGGTGTTGAGCAAGAAATTGGTTTCGAGGAGTCAGAGGAGGAGGAGATTATTTCTACAAGTGAGATAAAGGAGATCTTAGGAATGTAGGAGAGAGTTTCACAGTTCGTGGAAAAGAAACACTCAGAAAAAGTTGCAACAGGTCGTGCATCTGATCTTTTTAATGGCACTTACCTAACTCATTTCCTGAACATTCTGAGAGGGAGGAAGAAACAAACCTCCTTGGACACGTTTTTTTCTAAACGGCCTACAGGTGAAAGCGAGAAAAATGTAGCAAAAAAGGCAAAGACCAGTGAGGATATCTAATTTATTTCTTTACATTCTCTTTTTTGTTTTTGTACAATAAATACTTGTCATTTATAAATACGTTTTTATTATTCAAAACCACGTAACAAAAATAACTGGGGTGACATTTTGGGGGTTGGAACGGATTAATGGTAGTTCAATTGTTTTAAAAGGGGAAATTTGCTTCGAGATACGAGTAATTCAAGATACGAGCAAGGTTGCGGAACGAATTAAACTCGTATGTCGAGGTACCACTGTACTTTGGTTGATGCTAAGTTGCCAAATGATAGCGTATAGCGCTTTCACACTACAGATTCAGGGCTCTATCCTTGGGCTGGGAAATGTTGACTCACTGCCTTTCATCCAGTAGAGTAACAAAGAATTTAAGCCCCCCCCCCGCAAAGTAAGGTTTCGGGCCCCAAACCGGATCTTATAAAGGGTACATACATGGCTTCAGTCAGGCTTTGGGAAGCCTCCCCCACCCCTACGCGATGCCAGGGTTGCAGGAGTGAACGTTACGCCACTGCTTTCATCCTTTCAGGGGTTCAATAAATGAATGCTAAGCATTCTTGGGGACTAAACACTGGTGGATTCTCTTCAGACTGACAACCTAATCGGGACATTTGCTCATGCACCTCAGCGCCCTATGGTCACGTATACTGAGATGGCCACAGTAGATCTTGGCCCTCATGGACTGTTGCGTCCCTGAGTTTAGTTTAATTACTTCCTACATATTATTCTTTATTATTTATTGTTTATTATCTTTTGAATTTTTTATTAGGGTAAAAAAATTAAACCAATAATAAACTCCCGTTTTTGAAAAAAAAAAAACACTTCCTCCAACAAGTGCTTTTCGAAAAATGCGTGCCTTGAAGAAAGCGAAAAAAAACCAACACTAGAAGAACATTTAAACTGCAAAAACTCAACGGCGTAAGGGTTAAAGTTAGTTATGTTTTCTGACCTTTTACCAGATAATTGTTTTTCAAATGTACATTTATTTATACTCCAAATAATTTTCACACGAAATTGTTCATAGTTAAATACACAAAGAAGTTAGTATAGGTATTTCTAAAAACATTTAAAAATAAAATGAATTGAAATAACGAAATAAATAACGTATTGAGACAAGGAGAGATAGAAACATCTGTGTAACTGATATTCAGACTATTTTCATTTGAAATCCACAAGAAATTTGGTGGTATAAATATCCTCTTACGCATCGAACTATAAAGTTAAGAATGAAAAACTATAGTTATGAAACTAAATTATGAAAAACCATATTGATACTCCTATACAGTCTATACAGTATTAAACATCAAAACTCTATGTAACGTATGAAATCTTGCAACTGAACAATTTTCAAGTTTGTTTTATAATTAAAAAAGCTCCTAAAATTTTTAGTAAAATATCTAGTGAAACGATTCAAACAGGGGTATAATTTTCATAAAGTATTTCAAATCTTCGAATTCTAAAAATGCCTTTATTTTAGAGTCTAAATTAACAAGTATTAATTCGTAGGCAGCAGAAACATTCTTGAAATAAACATCATACCCTTGAGTAGATTTTCAATAAGTTGATATTTAAAGCCAGAAAACAATTTTTTAAATGGCGCAATTTGAAAAAAAAAATTGTTTATTATTCAAAAATTTAACATTGGAATTTTGTAATAGTTTTTACATTGTTTTCGAGAAATTGAATTTCTGTTCTATTTTACAGTTTTTTGAAAATTATATTGTCGTGGTCCTTGGACCGCGGGTGCGAGAAGGTTCGAATAAGAAACAGACATTATCTAAAATTAACCAATTTATTTAGCCTTAAACACATATGAGAATTAATGAGAATGCAATCTGATAACTAAACCTGAAGAGCAATAAAAATTTTATTACTCTTATTGGATAAATATAAACGAATAAGTTTTTTCAATTCTCTTGAACACTCTTGCTATCAG
>BMAO01028531.1:0-20133 GCA_019973975.1 Trichonephila clavata | reverse complement strand
TAGAAATATTGCATTTAACAGCCAAACGCGGCTAGCAGCGGTTTTTGGAATGTGTAATTTAATGCACATTGCGCATATAGTATTTATGTTTCATTGTGTACGTAGGAAGGTTCTGTACGTATAATCGTTGCCTGAATATAATTTGTTAAATATCTGTTTATTTGGAGGAATTATTTTGAAACACATCGTTAAAAGAACAGACAGTAAAAATAAAATCTCTCTCTGTTTTTCTTTTTTTTTTTTATTGTCGGTGATATTGATTAAGCGTGTGCCGACTGTGGATGTGATCAATTAAACCTATGAATACTTCCCACAAGCATAAACACGTTAGAAAAGTCATATGAATATCATTCACATTCTTTTGAACTACTCATGTGTGCCAGAAAGTATCTGTACTCATAAAAAAAATTTTAAAAATCTTTCATCATGCCCAAATCTACAATGGATCACTTTTAAAAATAATCTCTGAGGGGGAAAAAAGTTTTCCCCAGAAATATGAACAATGAAAGGATGACAATTGTAATGGAGGCATCAATTTTGTCACTGTTATAGTTCTCTTTTCAGGAGTGATTTTGCGAAACAAGGCTTTTACCTTGTAAATACTACAGTTCTATTTTTCCCATACGCATACATTTAACACTATCAAGTTTGAGTTTTGTATGCTTTGTCTCTTCTAAGCATTCAACCCTTCGCGGAGAAAACTGAACTCCTTCCTTTGAGTGTACGAAGGCTAGTTGAGATGCGCTTTTATTTTAAACATTTTATACGGTGCAGTGGATTCTCACGCGCATTCCCCCTTAATTAACCTTTGAATCTACAATATTATGTTTGACTCGAGAAACATAATATAGTAAATTCAAAACTATAACAGAAGTTATAGTTTTCTGAAGGAACGGTGATACACCCAAGCAGTGGCGCACACAAGGGAGGTGTCCTAGGGGTCTGGACCCTTCAAAGCCCTTGAGTTTTTTCTGATTAATGATAATCCCTATATATATTATATAACACAAAATTTAATTAAAGACTTGTAATTAACAATTTATTTCATTAATTATGGCTAATTATTAATTCAATAATTTATTTTTTATTGCTTTTTGTTAATAAAATTGACTAAAATCAGAAGAATCGATTGGTGCTGTCTTCAGGTATGATACGAGTTGGGAGACTTTCGACCATGGACACCCCCATGAAAAATTTTTGTGTGCGCTACTGATCTGCTATATTATGTTTGACACGAGAATTCCTTGTGAAGGAACGGTGATACACCCAAGTATGGTAGAATTACATTAACACCGCACTAGAGAGCAACAAGAGGGTTCTTGGCAACGGACCTCGTCATTTTGAACCTTGGCCAAGTGACGACTCTACTGAACTGGCATCTCCCTCTCAAAATTACCATATCAATGAAAGGACTTTGACCTCAACATATTTAACGTGCATCAGAATCCCCTTCCTCTACACGGTTGGTCTTTTGTGGCACCAGAATCCGAACCCACGACACACCGTCCACGAATTCGTGACCATAACCTACTAGGTAACCGCGGCAAAAAAAGAGAGGACTAAGGAGAGATAGAAAAGATAAGTAATGAGATCAATTCAGGGATATAAGAATGATAGTCGGCTTTCTAGGAAATGTTACTGGAATCAGAGCAACCACATCAGAAAGTATTCAGAGTCCCTCGATTCCCGTTATTCTAAGTCTAACGTTTTGCGAACGCAACTTAAGTAGCTATCGTTCTAATCCTTGTTTCAAAGATGTTGAATTAAACTACTCTACGTACTTAATTTACTTTGTATTGATTATTAAAAGATCGAATGAACTAGTTGAACCATGAAGTATGTATTTTTTTCTTATTAGCCACTAAAATGCCGCTGGCATACATATACATCTGGCTCAGCCATTGCGTTAACTGCCTCGAGTTTACATATACGTCTTTCCGAAATGCGATCTTTTCATTACGCTGCTATTAGTAAAACTATTCCGAAAGCTTTGGAATGCAATAAAATTACCTTGAAAGTGTTTGCGAAGGATTTGCTCCACCCCCCCCCCAATACACCACATATACGTTCAGTGATGTTTGAGGAAATTCATGGTGAGAGTTAAGAAATTAAATAGTTTTATTTAGGTCACAGCTATTAATAACAATATGTTTATATTTTAAATATGAGTTATTCATGCTATTAATTATTTCAATTCTTCAGAAAATGTCTTTGAGAGAGGAGGCAAACAGAACTGAATTTTTTGGGTTTTGAAACGGACTGACTTCTCTACTGCCTCGGGGTGGGGTGGTTCTTTCCCTACAGCTCAAATTTCTGCCGGGGTGAACGGTCTGTGGTTGGAGTGGTGTTTTTCTCTCAGTTCTCGGTTCTTGGGGTGAGGTCAGATGAAAAGACTCCGCAATATTCAGGGTGCACGTGTGGATGTGAACTGTGTAAGCCTATTGTGGGGTTAATATCGAAGCCATCCCATTATAACGTGAATAAAAAATGCAAGCCCTTATTACGATTCTTTTCTCACCTTATGTTTGGAAGTGATGTGACGTAGCATGTGCTCTAATGTGCGAAGTGGAGTATCGCAATTCCTGTAATCTCCCCATCTGCCCGCGGCCTGCGCGGGAGTAGGTGCCGGACCGTCAGCTATCCGGCAGCACATAAGCTCTTTGCAGTCCGCGTTGGCCCCTTCCATGTAATAAGGATCCAGGTGGGTATCAGAGAGGTGAAGAACTCGTATCACTGGTGCTTCTTTCTTTTAAGTCAATAAAAAAAAATTGCATATTAATTTACAGTTCACAGTTATATATTTGAAAAATTAACGAAATGATTTCTTAAATTTATTTACAGTTAGAATGTAATATCATTCGAAAAAATTATTAATCGTCATATTCATCTTTTCCCTTCTTATTATAGAGTCCAAAAATATTTGTCATTAAAGATCTTAAAAAGCATATAGAGAGAGTTTTATAAACCAAATTGGCAGTATATGTTATGTCTAAAATAGTTGCACTTGATATTTTAAAAGTCTTTCCACGGTTTTTTTTTTTTTTTTGGTTTTTTTTTTAACCTAAGGTTTCCAGAGAATTTAACAGATTTAAAAAATTGAAACTCCATTCAAAGAAAAGTTCCTTGAAAAATAACTCCTAAGCAATTTTTAGCCATTTTAATGGCTAATGAAGGGCATCAATAGGAGAATTAGACGTAAGTAGGAATGAACTAAAAGATTATTTATGTGCAGAATTCCAAAAATATACGAAAAAAACAAAAATTATGGAGTAGAAATAATTTTAAATGTTAAATAAATTGCCGGTACTTAAAAATATCAATATTCATAATATAACATCATATTTTATACAAAACAAATTATTTAATCTTAAGCATCAATCTTCTTACCAAGGTTCTAGAACTCTTTGAACGGGAGGTTTAGGAAAAGGTGTTAAAGGAACTGTCCAATTATGCAACGGTGAGGAAATTCGCGAGCATTCATTGCCCATCAACACACCGCACACCTCTTGAGGACCCAAAGTGGTTCTTTTAAAAATGTACATCATTTCATCCTGGGGGAAAAAACCATTAAGTCAAACAAATAAATCTCAAATCGATACTTTCAATAAACACTAATTTCTGGATACATTCAAATTAGTTTAATAGCTTGACAATAGATGGCAGCACGAAAGTAAATTACGAAATGGAAAGTTTTCACAAAAGAGAAATTTCAAATAAATTCAGGATTTTATTTGGATTTACAAACAATGAGAGAATAAGTTAAGTTCCTGAATAAAACACATATTTATATAATTTTAAAGAAGATTTTTTTTCTTCACGTAATTATTGATCAGTGTATATTAATATATTTCTCATATCTGTTAAAAACAACTTGTTCTCTTTTTGCATAACATTTTCTTTTTATGTCATAAAATTTGAGCTATGCGCTTAATCATTTATTATAAGTTCTTTTTAAAGAGGTGGCCATAAATATTTACTTGTTATAGCATTGGAGCCTTTTTTTTAACACTCTGAAATTCTTCGGAATCTCAAACACGATCTGTAAACATTCGACCAATCACGGACTGATCGAACGATTTGATTGAAGGAAGAAACACTCACAAAAAAATCAGAAAAGAGACAGAAAGGGTAATGATAATAAGTAATAGAAAGGAAAAAAAACTCGAATTTATAAAATATTCTTTATACACATACCACACACAATAAAATCATGTTTTCTAAATCCGTCTTAATCAAACAATATAATTTTATATGTATATATCGGTTCTTTGTCATTCGGTGGCATACACAGACTTCTTTTAGAGGGAGGAGGGGATTATATTCTTAAAAATGCGAAGACAAAAGAGCAAAGGGGTAATATCCATGCCAAAAATCTATTCGTTTTGGGGAGAGGTTTGAAACCCCAGGCTCCACTGTTGTGTATGAGACTTGATGTCATTTAAAATAATTAAACGGGAACTATTTAAAATTTAGCGAAGAATGTGAACTTTTGAAAAGACTCGTAAAAGGAGTCTTTGAAAATAGAAAAATACGATCTCAGGAAACAAATGTAAAATTGCTTGACTATTCGGACTTTCTAACGACTAACTATAATATACAATGCAATCAGTATCTAATACAGCTTTTTATAATTTTTTAAAAACGATTAAATTAGAATAAGTAGTTAATAGTAAGTAATTATTTTTAAAGAGTAAAATAAGTTAATTGATTTTTAAAGACAAGTAAAAATCAAGGTTTCCATTCGTCTCACCAAAATGATATCAAAATAAATGTTATATGAAAGCTTTTACGGATGAAGACAAAATATCTCGATAATATATTAAATTACTTTTTTCTTCTTACAATATTATCAATACAATGAAATAACACATCCAGCTAATTCACTTTAAATTATTCTAGCTGTATAGGGGAGCCTAAATTGTTTTTAAAAAGCTTAAGATATCCGAACACGTTCGGAGTAATTTTTAACAAAATAGCATACCAAAACATTATAAATGCTCTTTTAGGACTCAATACCAATAAATATTACTATTTAACTATCAAAATTTTAAATAAATTACTGAATATTACAAAAATCATAATTATACGTGAAATTTTAGCAATATTTCGGAAAAACTTCAAAGCAGTTAGAGAAAAAAGTAATAAACATATATTAGTAAAAGTATTACGAAAACGAACTCGATGCATTTATCGAGAAAATGTACTAAAATTTTAATTTTTATTAAAATTTGAAAATTTTAGATGTGATTGTGGTAAATATTATAAGAAATATTACATTTTTTTATGAGACCATTATTTAAATAACAAGCCATAACTCAAAAAGTATTCATACAATAAGAAATATTTTAGTACATTCTCTAGAAAATAACGTAAATATCAGGCTCAAAAAGTTTTATAGAAATACATTTGTAATATTTTGAGTTATCAGACTCGCCATGATAGATTTTGAGCAATTTAAAACTTGCCCACTTTTGGTAGATTAAAAACCCACTTCCCGTTTTTCTAAATTTATAAAATTGATTGTAACTTGGCCTCTATGTAGTGTAGAAACAAAGTATATTTGGTAAAGTCAAAATATAGCTCTATTCAATAAAATGAAAAACAAAAATATCTGTCTTGACTGAATTGGGTCATTTTCCACGTGTTCGATACCTGAAAAGATAGAAATAATACTCTTCTTTCTTTTAATGCTGAAACAGTTAAGCATCCTGCCGAGCACCAATGTTTCTTATTTTTATGCAACTGAAACGTAATAGTGCCAAACGACCTCTCTTAAGATTTGATCCTGTCTAGTTCTTTCACAGGCCAAGTTCAAGGTTAAAATATATTTCCATTGAATACAGTACTACCTATTCAGTTGCCAGATTCAGAAGTGAATAAACAAACGCGAAACAATTATCAAATAATATAAAACAGGAAATGTTGATCTTGTTAGGAGTGGCAACAATAACAATTAATAGAGACTTAAGTGAAAGACTCCAGACATTAAATGAGGCTTTCTGAGCATCAAAAGGTGGGAATATCTAAAATACTTCATACCGAGAACAAGAAAATTTAATATTTATTTCAAGAACAACAGAAGAATATTCCAAAATTTTATGTTACAAACCCAGACATCATATTTTAAAAGTTAATATTAATATAATAATAACGCAAAGTAAGATTACGTGACATTTTAAGACATGATCCAACTGGGGCCAGATTCAAAGCCTCTTCGCGTAACGATAAAGAATAGGGACCAGATTTAGAACTTTTTTTCAGCTAAAAATGTATCACAATATTAATATTAAATTCTGGCTTCGCTATTCCATAAAGAGTGGTATATTTTATCATACTACTCATTTTTTACCCGAGGTGACCATTTTTTTTCCGGTAAAAAATGTGTCTCACATTTTTTTCTCCCATCCCGTAATGCTAAGTCAGCCCTTCTTTTCACGTTAAAATGAAAAATTAAATATTTCTGAAATGTTTCGAAATTTAAAACACTAGATTAAAAGCAGATGTATGAAATACAATGTCGCAAATTTTCATGAAAATTGAAACATTTTTCTGTCTGAAAATGTGTTTCGCGTTTAGTTCTGGCTTTAGTACGTTTGGCGAAAACAGCCTTAAGGGGCCTCGTCTCTTTCTAAATTTGGCCTCAATAAGAGCATGATCTAAATAATTTTACGAAAACTGGGAATTCAGATGGCAAGAAATGGTAAAATTGCATTATTATGTCATATCTTACGCTAGGGCCGTGGGTAGCCTAGTGGTTCGAGCATCGAACTCCAGACCGGAGAGCTTGGTCATGCCCATGCCACAAATACCCTTTGATACACACGAATACGTACTCTTAAATCAGTGGGTCGAAGTCTTGTGGGCGGTCGTAGCAAACCACGAGTTCAGGGGGGGCTGAGAATATTTCCCTTCCCTAGATTCCCATGCCTAAATTGTGGAGTTGGAGATAGGTGGTGTCACCATGTATCGTTAAGAAGTCTCACAGGCTCTGAAAACTTTCATTCCTTCCCTTCAGGAAGGACTCGATAACAACAATCTTCAGTGTCTCGGCCTAGGCATTCCGCCATACACTATCATTCGGTTTGCGCCTATGCTTCTGAATCACGCACATTTTTTTATTTGGTACGGGTAAGCCTTTGTTGAAGTATTTCACAGCGTATTCTTTGCATACTGTCAACTTAAGCGACTCAAGAAATTTAACACATCACTCTTGGCATCTTTTCAGTGAAAAGCGAGCCAACCTTGTAGATATTTCCCTTCCCTAGATTCCATGCCTAAATTGTGGAGTTGGAGATAGGTGGTGTCACCATGTATCGTTAAGAAGTCTCACAGGCTCTGAAAACTTTCATTCCTTCCCTTCAGGAAGGACTCGATAACAACACATCTTCAGTGTCTCGGCCTAGCATTCCGCCATACACTATCATTCGGTTTGCGCCTATGCTTCTGAATCACGCACATTTTTTTATTTGGTACGGGTAAGCCTTTGTTGAAGTATTTCACAGCGTATTCTTTGCATACTGTCAACTTAAGCGACTCAAGAAATTTTAACACATCACTCTTGGCATCGTTTTCAGTGAAAAGCGAGCCAACCTTGTAGAATATTTCCCTTCCCTAGATTCCCATGCCTAAATTGTGGAGTTGGAGATAGGTGGTGTCACCATGTATCGTTAAGAAGTCTCACAGGCTCTGAAAACTTTCATTCCTTCCCTTCAGGAAGGACTCGATAACAACACATCTTCAGTGTCTCGGCCTAGGCATTCCGCCATACACTATCATTCGGTTTGCGCCTATGCTTCTGAATCACGCACATTTTTTTATTTGGTACGGGTAAGCCTTTGTTGAAGTATTTCACAGCGTATTCTTTGCATACTGTCAACTTAAGCGACTCAAGAATTTTAACACATCACTCTTGGCATCGTTTTCAGTGAAAAGCGAGCCAACTTGTAGAATATTTCCCTTCCCTAGATTCCCATGCCTAAATTGTGGAGTTGGAGATAGGTGGTGTCACCATGTATCGTTAAGAAGTCTCACAGGCTCTGAAAACTTTCATTCCTTCCCTTCAGGAAGGACTCGATAACAACACATCTTCAGTGTCTCGGCCTAGGCATTCCGCCATACACTATCATTCGGTTTGCGCCTATGCTTCTGAATCACGCACATTTTTTTATTTGGTACGGGTAAGCCTTTGTTGAAGTATTTCACAGCGTATTCTTTGCATACTGTCAACTTAAGCGACTCAAGAAATTTTAACACATCACTCTGGCATCGTTTCAGTGAAAAGCGAGCCAACCTGTAGAATATTTCCCTTCCCTAGATTCCATGCCTAAATTGTGGAGTTGGAGATAGGTGGTGTCACCATGTATCGTTAAGAAGTCTCACAGGCTCTGAAAACTTTCATTCCTTCCCTTCAGGAAGGACTCGATAACAACACATCTTCAGTGTCTCGGCCTAGGCATTCCGCCATACACTATCATTCGGTTTGCGCCTATGCTTCTGAATCACGCACATTTTTTTATTTGGTACGGGTAAGCCTTTGTTGAAGTATTTCACAGCGTATTCTTTGCATACTGTCAACTTAAGACTCAAAAATTTTAACACATCACTCTTGGCATCGTTCAGTGAAAAGCGAGCCAACCTTGTAGAATATTTCCCTTCCCTAGATTCCCATGCCTAATTGTGGAGTTGGAGATAGGTGGTGTCACCATGTATCGTTAAGAAGTCTCACAGGCTCTGAAAACTTTCATTCCTTCCCTTCAGGAAGGACTCGATAACAACACATCTTCAGTGTCTCGGCCTAGGCATTCCGCCATACACTATCATTCGGTTTGCGCCTATGCTTCTGAATCACGCACATTTTTTTATTTGGTACGGGTAAGCCTTTGTTGAAGTATTTCACAGCGTATTCTTTGCATACTGTCAACTTAAGCGACTCAAGAAATTTTAACACATCACTCTTGGCATCGTTTTCAGTGAAAGCGAGCCACCTTGTAGAATATTTCCCTTCCCTAGATTCCCATGCCTAAATTGTGGAGTTGGAGATAGGTGGTGTCACCATGTATCGTTAAGAAGTCTCACAGGCTCTGAAAACTTTCATTCCTTCCCTTCAGGAAGGACTCGATAACAACACATCTTCAGTGTCTCGGCCTAGGCATTCCGCCATACACTATCATTCGGTTTGCGCCTATGCTTCTGAATCACGCACATTTTTTTATTTGGTACGGGTAAGCCTTTGTTGAAGTATTTCACAGCGTATTCTTTGCATACTGTCAACTTAAGCGACTCAAGAAATTTTAACACATCACTCTTGGCATCGTTTCAGTGAAAAGCGAGCCACCTTGTAGAATATTTCCCTTCCCTAGATTCCCATGCCTAAATTGTGGAGTTGGAGATAGGTGGTGTCACCATGTATCGTTAAGAAGTCTCACAGGCTCTGAAAACTTTCATTCCTTCCCTTCAGGAAGGACTCGATAAAACACATCTTCAGTGTCTCGGCCTAGGCATTCCGCCATACACTATCATTCGGTTTGCGCCTATGCTTCTGATCACGCACATTTTTTATTTGGTACGGGTAAGCCTTTGTTGAAGTATTTCACAGCGTATTCTTTGCATACTGTCAACTTAAACGACTCAAGAAATTTTAAGAACATCACTCTTGGCATCGTTTTCAGTGAAAAGCGAGCCAACCTTGGCGACTTACCGAATAAGATGCATGTCATCATAAAATTAATTATCTAAAAACAGAAAAACCATACGTAAAAAATAACCATAATAAAACTATAAATTAAATAATCGTTCATACCCCATAAGAAAAACAAAAAAAGACAAGTAGAAAATGTGGAATATATTTCCTGTCGTGGCTGTTATTATTTCTTGTACAGAAAAATTGGATTATCCAACAAATGACCTGGTTATATAATTTACTTCACTAGGGCAATCGATTGATGACCAATCAAAAAATCTGTTGTCTACTGTCAAAACATTCTAATTATGCGTGATTTCTTTCAAACTTGAAAATTTTAAACATAACAGTGAAGACTTTTAAACGGGTTTTTTTTCCAAATGAGGCTGAATTTTAGCACTTTAGGCTTTGCAAGCATGGCAAGACTCCAGATTTGAGGGCCATTTCATGGTGGCACCATCTAGTGAAGGCCTTGTAAATTAATTTTGACACTTAAATTAACTTTTAATTCAAGCTCTCGTCGGATGCAAAATGTTGCCGTCATTTAAACTTTGCCAAAAGTACCAGAGCCAAAGTGATACTCGAGAATCTCTTACGTGCCGCGTGATAAAATGGCGCATGTGCCTACGATTTTCGCATCCAGATCTACGACAGGGATCTACGATTCCCGCGACCTTGAGCTTACGAAGCGAGGCACGCTACCTCTGGGCCAACGGAGCCGACAAATTTTTAAACGTAACAGTATTTTCAACGTCGGCTTATTAGCAGAACTCACCCCATCTTTACATGTCAAGATAGACGTATGGAGGGTCAGTTGACTACATGGGACACTGGGTCTCCATAAAATGCACCGGTGGTTCCCCCTTAAGCCGGGGGAATAACAAGTGCGAACTGTCTTGGAGAATGACTATGAAGTCTACACTTCTTTCTTTCTTTCTCGACTTACAAACGCCTGTTTAATAAAAACACTCAATAGAAAGGAAGCTATGAGTTATAGCCCCTTTGCGTTGGGCTCCCCTATTCTATTGACGTATCCAATTTGAATAAAGTGCACTCGCGCCAAGGATAGTCACAAAAGCACACTCGGTGAACATATGCAGCACGAATTATTGCCTCCAATGTTGGACACAACCCCATATTGGAAGAGAGATCAGAGGAGCCGGCCAACTGTTCACCCACACCAGTGGAGTGCGAATGAGGCCGGGGGAGCCGGGCTCAAATGTGTGACCCTTCAATGAAAGGTAGCGAGGGGCGTGAAGGTGACCCGCCCCTGGAGTTTAAAGGGGTTGGTTTTGAATTGGAGATAACTTTTTTTCTCGCATTCTTGGTCTCGATAGACTAAATAATTTTTCCGCGATTCAAAATTCTGGTGTTTGAGGGGTTCTTAGGAAACGGGGAACTGTTTTGCTCGACTTCTTGATCTAAAAGACCGACGAATGAAATCTGATAGAAAAAGAACTGTGGAAATTATGAACCGATGAAGCTTTTTCGCAGCAAACGTTGAATAATAGTAAATTATAGAGAGGTGAATATTTGAACCAGAAATAAAGTATCTTTTAACAATTAGCTGTGCGACTGTTAACGCTATCCGGCTGAGACGTCGCAGTGTGCATTACACTATAACAATTATGTACTAATGAAGACAAAAGCACATTTTTAAACTGAAGCATACCTGGAATAGGTTGATGATTCCTGCACACACTCTGTCGCTGTCAAGCTTGAGGGTGGAGCAGATGGTGTAGGCGATGTGCGCGATCTCCTCCTGGGGCTTGTCCGTCTCCACGAAATGTTGCAGCAGCGCTATTCCGAACTTGCACACAAAGCACATCGTTGGAGACGTTTTTGCCCACTTTCAGCTCCGCCACCACCTGCACATGAAAACTTTAACTTAAAAAACATGTCTGCATTAATTCTGTTCGAATATAGTTCCAAAACACTTAAAATAAAATCTCAATGTACAGTCACATTTTCATAATTTTTATTATATTAAGTAGATGCAAGAGGGTCTACCCATTTTTGTATATTTCCGAGTTCGACTGACATCTTCATGAGATTATAATGACATGTATCGTTGACGAATAAAAACTGCAGATAGCCATTTCATATTAATGAATGGAGTTCCTGGCTGATTGTTCATTTACGGCGAACTTTACATGTCGCTATTGGCAACGGACGTTCTAATTTTGAAACATGGTCAAATGATAAGGATGAACCTTAGCTTTGGTAACAAGCATTTTTGTGTATTTTAATGTTCTTTACCGTCATAAGAAAAGAGTAACTCTTTTTACATTTACGTATGCATCAATAATGTTCTTTTTATTTTTTATAATAAAACCTAATTTTAAAATCAAAATCACGGATAAACTTACGAATTTATAGTTTAAACATATTTTAAAAAATGCACTTTTTTACGTATAAAAAACATGAATGTGGAAAAGCTGACTAACCGTTCGCTATTTAAACTGAAATTCCGTGTTTTTCCCCCCTTAACGTTTGATGCTTTAGTGCAGAGAGGGTACGGGCTATTTTTTTTATACTTTTTAAGGTTCCAACAACTTGCGACAGCTTTTTTTTTAAAAAAAATGAAGATATGGAGATTTGTTTGTGGATTTTAGATTTGTTTTGTTTAAGAAAAATATGCTAAAATTAAGAAGAGAAAAGAAATTATTATTACTAAATGGGAAAATATGGGTAAAAATTACATAAACAAAGCCCATTCTGCACCAAAAGTTTTTGAAAAAAATTTCAATTTTTCAATTCTGATGTGTTGCTATGTTATTCATTTTTGAAATGACCGTCAGAATAAGAGATACTTAAATTTTTACAAGAACTAGAGCAATTTATCATAGTTATTATATAAAATTGCTTAAAAAAGTGATTATATTCACATAAAGAACTGTAAATTTTGTAATAAAATAGTGTTTTAAATCTGAAGGTTAAAACACTTCTACTATTATACAGAATATATACAAAAAATATCAGTTAATTATTTTTAAAACTTTTTCAGTATTCACTATCCCCGTTTGAGCATTTTCAAAAAAAAAAACATTTCGAGTAAAACGCATTTTAAAATATGACATCTTGCTTAAAGTAATGGCATCTGATTTTATTAAAACACTTTTAGTTTTCGTTCTAGTGAATGGAAAATAATAAACTTGGTATTTTTATAAAGTTAATAAGATGGCCTATAAAATAAAATCATAAAACAAATTTGGGAATTTTTGCCAAAATTCACAATTTTAGGGTAATCGGATACCTTAAGGTGTTGCGATCCAATCAGGGGCGTAGGTGTGCCCATTCTGTATTAAAATTGCATATTTTCTTTCACTTGTTTTCAACATTGTACCCTCTTTTAAAATATGACAGATTAGTATTTATACCGCAAAACTTGAACTAGTTGAAAAGTATGAGTGACTTCTAGGCCGGGCAGCTTGAACGTATTCAATGCAGTGAGCAAGGAACACATATGAACCGATGAATCTGAAACCTACGTATGTACTTAACTCGTCCACTGTCAAGTCCGCGCCATCGCGGGACATGACATCGCCACAAGAACCCAAACCCATGGAAGTGCGGGGTGTAAAATGATGTCTCAATAGCCAATCCCGTGCTATCGCGGGAAGAGCTGATCATCAAAATTTATTATTTCTTTCAGTCTACTAGTTGGAAAAAATTTATTTTTCTGGCGGGCATCGCAGTAATCGCTTTTATTCCCTACATTGGTAGTGACGTATTACGTTTTATCGTGCGTTTCCAATGAAGGTCCATGCGTCATCTCTACACATTTTCAAATCATCTGCTTAAGGTATCCGACTGGTTGCAACAACTCTTTTTTTTAAAAAAGAAAGAGAGTATTGGGATTATTATTTATTTTTTTTTTTTTTTTTTTTTTTAGATTTGTTTAGTGCATTTTGAAAAATGTGCTAAAATTAAGAAGAGAAAAAGAAATTATTATGACGAAAATGGGAAAAAATAGGTAAAAATAGCATAAATGCGGCCCATTCTGCACCAAAGGCTTCTGAACTAATTTTCAATTTTTTCTATCTAATGTGTTGCTATATTATTCAAATTTGAAATGACCTTCAGGATAAGAGATATTTTCTTTTTTACAAAAACGACAGAACTTTTCTCGGTTACTATAAAAATGCTTAAAAAGACAGTGATTATATTCACATAAGGGACTGTAAATTTTGTAATAAAACAGTGATTGATAAATCTCAAGGTTAAAACAATTCTACAATTATACAGAAATTACAGAAAAATTTTTATATATAGTTAACTATGTTCAAAACTTTTTGAGCAATCGCTGACCCCTTTTGATTATTCTCAAAAAATCACATTTCGAGTTAAAACGCGTTTTAAAGTATGACATCTTGCTTAAAGTAATGGAATCTGCTATTACTAAAACACTTGTAGTTTTTGTTCTAATTAACGAAAAATGATAAATTTTGTATTTTTATAAAGCTAATAAAATGGCCCATAAAATAAAACCATAAAAAAATTTGTCAATTTTTGGCAAAATTCCCAGTTTTAGGGTAGTCGGATACCTTAAGAAAACACATTGTGAAAAGCCGATTCTCCCTTCTAGCTGGCGTCGATGTGCCATAAATATGTTTCTTTCAGTATGCGCGTGTTAGGTTTTATTAAAGGCAGTCACGCCAAAATGTCTTGGTGGTTCACCGGTTGATCGCGATCGACTTAATGTCCATCTCTGCTATAGTGCAAGCATGTTTCATTTGTTTGCATTTATGTGTACGATTAGATTTTACTATACATATTTTATCACATTATTTTATATTCATCTATTCAAATCAATCTTTTCATCAAATTAAATTATAATTTTTTTACTGATTTTTTTCAAAATCTCAAACAATACTTTAAGTCAAAATGAGATTTTTAAAATTCTTCGCTGTTTAAAAAATCCTATATGCAACCTTTTTTTTCTCAAGCGACACGGAGTTTCTTTACACCTTTGGAAGTTCAGTAAAATCCTACTATTTTTTTTTTTTGCCATCCATTATAAATAACATAAGAAAACACAATGCTTAGCTGTAAATTGCAATTTTTGTTTGTAAAAATAATAATAAATTTTAAAACGATACATTAAATGAGCTAAAATACGTTTACAAAATATATACATATTTTATAATTCTCGGTAATAAACAAAATTTCTGTTCGCACTTTTAATGTTTTGAAATAATACATAGAAAATTGAATACAATGAGTTTTTTCAACTGATCTATGTGTCCGCGCATTTAAATTTTAATATGAATAAAAAAATTCTACTAATAATACCGTACTTAAAACTATCTTTGAAAAATATGATGTCGGTGAATTTGATTTAAATCTTTCTATATTATTGTTACGGAAAACTTGGAATGTATTCCCTTCTCAGCTGAAAGAATATTAGAATAAAAATATGATTTTCTGGCAAAAAAAGAAAAAGGATACACTCTTTTTATAATGGTCAGCAAATAGTGATGAAATTGGCGACAAATTTAGAAATCAAATGTCGCCAAGAGTGAGTGAGTGAGTGAATATTAACGTCGCACTGTTCAGCTACACGAAGGCTTATGGCGACGGACCGCATAATTTTGAACCATGGTCAAACGACGCGGACGACACCTGAGCTGGCACCCCTCTCCTAACTACCACACCACACCAATGGAGGACGTTTGAGCTCTTGACAGTTTTAACATGCATTGCTCCCTACACGGCGGGTCTTTAGTGGTACTGGGCTCGAACTCATGACACGCTAGCCAATATCCGATACCTTGACCACTTGGCTACCACGGCCACTCAAATGTCGCCAAGTCTAGTAAAAGTGACATTCCTTATACGTTATTGGCCACAATATTCATGGATCTTAACCACAAATACATACCTTTTCCCTTTTTTCTTTAGCATATGTAACAAAAAAAGGTTCTACAACAGTAAAATTATATTCAAATTATGCTTTTTAGTTTTGAAAAATTTTATACACTCAAGAGCCAAAACATTATGACCACCTGTCAATAACGAGTTGGCCCACCTTTGGTGCGCAACACAGCTTCAACCCGCCTGGCATGGATGCCACAAGTCCTTGTAATGGCCGGAGACAGATTTACCAGATTTTAAGCAACGGTCACGCAAATCCGAGATATTGCGAATTGGTGGACTTTGAACTCTGAGCTGCCGTCCCATGACATCCAATGTGTTCTATCGGATTGAGATCCCGTGAGTTAGGCGGCCAGGACATAACTGGAATCAGCATCATGTTCCTGGAACCACTCCAACACAATTTTAGCCTTGTGACACGGGGCGTTGCCCTGTTGGAACATTCCATTTCCAGCTGGAAAAACAGAGGCATGTAAGGGTGCAACTGGTCCGCAATGATGTTCAGATACCCTGTAGCATTCATGGTCTGCTCTACACAACCACGGGTCCCAAGACGCCAAAGAGAACTCCCCAAAGCATAATACCGCACCACCAGCCTGTGTATGACCTACTGTACATTGAGGGAGCAACTGTTCGCCTGGAAGACGGCGTATCCTGACACGGCCATCGCGTGATGATTGACAAACCTGATTCATCTGACCATGACTAGTCGCGATGTTCCGGGCCAGCGCAGGCGCAGTTGGCGATGACGCTTGGTCACCAAAGGCACACGAGTGGGACGTTTGCTGCGTAGCCCCATATCCAACAGTGTCCGCTGAACAGTGTGCTCCGAACTATTCTACTTGCCTGCATTGTATTGGGCTGTCAGCTGAGCCACTGTCTGGCTCCGGTTTTGCTTCACCATGCGAACAGTCTCCGACGACCTTTTTCTTTGATAGCGTTGGACGTCCAACACTATGTCGTCTACTGCTGGTTTCACCGTCATTCATCCACTTTGCATAAGTACTAACAACTGTAATCGCGAACAACCCATGAGTCATGCAGTTTCGGAAATACTTGTTCCGAGCCTGAGCCATTACAATCTGCCCTCTATCAAAGTCGCTTAGATTCGCAGCCTTTCCCATCACACACAGAAGTAAGTGAAAGAATGATTCTTCAGACTCTCCAGCAGCATTAAATACCACTTCCACCTGATCACGTGCCTTCCACGTCATCGAGGCGATTCATTGCAAAATGTAGGGGTGGTCGTAATGTTTTGGCTTTTGAGTGTATTTTTTTAAATGTGTGTCGTACGCAAGATTCCAAAATTCCTAAGTGGGGAACGTGGCGGCTAATAGTTTAATTGAGTATGAATGAACTTAAAGATTAACAGCCTACAGAGAGAGACCCGTCGTATAGATGGGCTGATGTATGTTAAATTTGTCTGGGACAAAGTCCTCCCATCCGTTCGCGTGGTGTGGTAGTTAGGAGAGCGAGATTACCAGCTCATAAGCTATTTTCAACTCTTGAACATGGCTCAAAATTACAAGATCCGTCATGTTGCCTCAGAATTCGACAGAAATTAAAATCAAAAATCAAACTATGAAATAAATCACTTTAATTTTGAAACTATTAGCATTAATTCCAGAGAAAAAAAGTGAGCCCACTGGAAAAATCGACTCGTCACTGTAGAAGAAAATCATGCTACATGACACAACAAAAAAAATGGAAAAAATTTTCTGCCCAAAATTATTGTACAAACGCATCGAGAAACTGGAGGGAAAACAAGAATCCACGCTTTTCTTTCTTTTTTAAATTATATTCCAGACTTTGGCACATAAATTTGCAACGTCACATAATAAACAAGACGTTTATGATTTAAGATGGTGGAAAAACTGAAAAATTGATGGATTAGTTATGAACCAGAACTTCGAAGATCATCAATCATATCAACTCACAAGTTTTGCAAGTCAAAAACTTTTCCCCATCCACTACACATAGAACACCGTTAATTTCTTCTGAAAGCAAACGATCCGCCGAACTGCAGGCAGGTGCGCAATGAAAAGAGTTATAAAAAAAATCCATGTTACTATTTTAAGTTTTCAAACAGTAGATAAGAAACAGATGTCTATTCTTTTTCTACTTTAAAGCTTCATGTCGTTGTCCTTCGTAATTTTGTTTTATGAATATTAAATACGGATTTTATGTTTATATCACACGTATGCAATTGTTTAATTATTTAGAACTTAATTCTATTTCTAATCAAAGTACTGAAGAAAATAATTTTCAAGCAATATTAACTCGTTCATATTTAAATGTTCCAACATTTTTTAAATGACGTTTCATGAAAATAGTTTATTTTGTGAATTTAATTTTTTTTTAAATATTTATAACTTGTTCAAACAAAAACAATTAAATGAATCTACATAAGATTTGTCTAGTTTTTATTTTTTTCTAATCTAAGAATTCATTCTTCATTATGATTTATTGCCGCTGCCATATATTAAATCAATAATAATAAAATTAGAACTTATTTTTAAAATTTATTATACATGCTTCTGAGATTAATAATTGATACTGCAAAAGTTCGAGGATAAATTAATTTTCAAACTAAAAATTATTTTTAATTGCATTTTTTCTTTATGTATAAAAAAAAGTTTTTCGTTATATAAAATTTTATAAAAAAATCTCTCTATATAAAATAAATATAACATTTATTATTACATATAAAAATACATATAATATAAGAAAACATCTCTATACATAACAAATTTATTTATTTATCTCACACATGAGAACAATAATAAAAAGACAGTAAGTTCAGTTCAATATTATGTTGTTGTTGTTACTAATGCCACCTGTCTGACGTAGTCAGAAAGATTTATTGATTAGTTTTAATTTCGAATTTCAGTAATTTAGAGTATATTATCAATTATATATATCTTTATACACACATATACATGTTTATTATGTATACATATACTAAAGACAAGTGTACATCTCTCTCTCTCTCTCTCTCTCTAGTCTTTTGCCTCGATGGCTTTCGTGGACCTCCATTTGGCCCGTCAGACAGGTGGCATTAGCAACAACAACACAACACGTATTGTCATTTTATTTTTAAAGAAACTAAATTGAATTTCATCAGTTTTATTCAATAAATATTGTGGTCCTTACATTTCATAACAATGAAAAATTTACAAAATTTTAATAATAATATGTTTTACGTAATAAAATTTTAATGTTGTAGATCAGGGGTCAGCAACCTTTTAGTTGTGGCGTGCCAAACCAATCTACTAATAGGATTCAGCGTGCCACTCGAAAAGACATTCTTAAAACAATTCAATTCCCACAATAATGCATGCAGAGTTAGAGAATAGAGGTCAATAATATAGATTTACAATTTTATTATACATTATTTATGCATAATTTAAAAATATTTCTTAACATAAAAATAAACAGCATCAAATATATATAACTATTTTTTATTCAACAAAAATTTAAAAAAAATTTTTTTTAATTATTAACGTATTTTAAACAAATTAATTAAAATAAGAAATGGATAACTTAAAATATAAGTATTTCTCTTCATTATAGTTAAATAAAGAGATAAATAAAAATTTTAACGCGAACCTAGGGCTCTACTTTTATATCGCAAAATCAGGGGTATAATGTGGTCAGGGGATTCTGAGCCAGTCAGTTGTTCAACAAATGCTTAGCTGACTCGAAATATTTTTATATGAGTAAAGATTTTTTTACTTAGATATGTAGAGCCAAAAGTGGAAAGCTGAGTTGAGGCAATTTTTTTCTTTTAGAACTATTAAATCTCTCCAGCAATGACATTCACTAATTTACAAACTAGCTGTAAATTTATCTTTTGAGTTGTTTTTCAGATTCTTTCGTAATTCCGCAAATGTTCATAATTCTAAAGATGTCTGTCAAATAAGGTCCATTACAAATTTATCAACTTCCAACCAATCAAAAACTGACAAATCTGTAGAATAGTGCAGAGTGCCACTGAGAATTGTACAGCGTGCCATAGGTTGCCAACACCTATTTTACATCTTCAAAAATGGAAGAAGGTCTTTTTTATACCCTAAGCAAATTATCCCCTTGTATGTGGAACAATGAAATAAAAATAATATGTGCATATCTTCAAGAAAATATTACTACCAAAAATAGTATGTATTCCGAATCTTTTAAAAACAACTTTTAAGAAAATGTATACAATGCTATTGTTCAGGATATGATGCTCTATGAGGTCAAAAGAAACTTAAAAATAACAGAATTTATAAATATATATTATAATTGAAACAGAAAAGCAATGTTTTATTTGTTCTCATTTATAATTCTCGAATTCTTAAACGTCAAGAATTCGTACACAACGTCAAATTAATGGAACACTTTTCTTTTTTTATTACCCAACTTAACGAATCAAAACAAATTCTTACTAGGTCATACCTTTTTTTATACAAGAATGCTCAAATAAATATACACAATACTATCCTCTATTTCAATCCAGGATTCTCTTTTATTTTTCTCTTTATCTACACAACAAAAAATGAAATGGAAAAACAGCCATATATCTTTAAAAAAAAACT
>BMAO01028530.1:0-19687 GCA_019973975.1 Trichonephila clavata | reverse complement strand
TTCTATATTATTTCTAGGCCTTATTCTTATTCGAAACGGGTAGGATGGATGAAGAGTGATCTGCATTACGGGCAACACTTTGTCCCTTGAATCTAAGGATTCGATACTATAGTTCCTAAGAATAGAGGTAACAACGGTTTTCATTTCCATTATAGCAAATTTTTGACCTGAAATGTCAAAAAGGAAAATCAGGCAATCATGTAGGAAGATATGAATTATAATTGATTAAAGAATTTTGTAAGCACTCTGTATTGAAACTATTTATCGAATATTCTTAAGTGCTGCAAAGAAATTCAGGCTTAAAGTTCCTTTTTAATGTGATCACTATTTAAGCAAGAGCATTTAAAGACTTGGTATCAACTGTACAAAAAATATACTGTTCTTAATACGCAAATTTAAAGAAAAATATTTTACATCCGCTTATATGATGCAATAATTTCAAAAATATCAGAAAGCAGTTTAAATTTGAGAACTATATTCTATATCATATCATGCAGATTAATTTTACTTCACTTTAATATGCGGTTAATTTATTAATGATGTTTTAGATTTCAAATTTGTACAGTTTATCCCTCAAGAAATGTAACAAATTTAAAAACAAAACAAAAAAATCTGGCACATTTTAACGAGTAAATCATTTTCGAAACACGTGTCATAAAGCTTATGAGTCTAACTAAATGGACATGAAACATTTTCTTATGGATTTCCCAGTCGGAAGCACAACCTTTTGACCATCATTGCAATTAATTTCGAACACAGTTCAGTTTGTAACTAATTTTTACAGCCGTATTCCAGTCAGTAACTAATTTTTACAGCCGTATACCATTTAAGTCACTATTTTCGAAAAATACGCCAGAATGTTAATGTTGTGACGGATCTATACGCTTTCCACTAATCCTTTCATGACACATTTAGAAAAATATTTATTTCAACCAACTTTCACCGAGTAAGAAAGCGTGATTATGCAAATAAAGTATATTATATAAATTCTGTTTTCGCGAGTTTGAGGAGTTGCAAGTTGGTGTTAGTAAGGAGTTGACAAGTAACTTGGCGAGTTAGTTTGTTAGTTGAAGATTGACAGATCGTAGAATTATTAAGAGATTTTGGAGTTTGTCCATGAAAAGAATTACGGAGAGTGGACCCAACGACAGTGATTAAACCCAGATAAATATCTCCTGCAAGATTCAAGTGTAGGATCCGCTTCATAAAAGTACAAATATCGTGAGTCTTGTTTAATTAAAAGTTAGCTTATTAGTGTGCAACATAGTTTATATTGAGCGTATTTAAGCTATCGTAGATTCAGTTGAGGGTCCATAGTAGTATCCCCGTGTTATTGAATCTCACCTCCGCACTCTACTGTTTGATCGTTCATATTAATTAGGTTGTTACTGTGTCTGATTCATATTTTGGTAACATTAAAATAATTAGTGTGAAATTATGTCTGTTGATTATTCAGTTTTTCCCACACACCTAGCCGGGTCTGCGGGTAGACAAGGGGTTTCAGATGGAAGCAGAAACCGTCGGGCATTACAACGTGTCTGGAGAAAAAGGCATGAAAATTTTTTATAGTTTTCCCCAGTGAAAAGTTCCAGATGTTCACGAACTTTATTACTAATTTTAAAACTTGAAGAAAATAAATTCCGTGATTACTAAAGTAGAATGCAGAAAACCGTGCAATTATATCGCCTTTCGTTCTGTTTTAATTGATTTTCAAGTCATCAGTCATTTTGGAGACACCTGGCACATACAAGCAAGTAACGTTTGTCTGTAGTTTCCGCCAACGCTTGGAATAATACGAAAAATCTTGTATTTTTTATCCAAAAATACTAAAAGAAGTAAAAATTAAAAACGCATCACAGTTTCCACGTTCAAATAAAAAGGCTGACATGTACCCGAAGTCTTAGAAAAGCTGTGCACTTAGATTTGTATTGAAAATTAGACATGTAGGTAGAAGAAAATTTTTATTTATATAAGGGCACAAAACATTACAAATTAATGCTAATGTGTTTCAAGCAAAATTAACTGCAAGTAAATAAAAAAAAATGATGTCAGTCAGCTGCTCATTCACTGGTGGATGGAGTGATGACGTTCCTAACGCTAAATAAAAGCGCATTACTTTATAAACAAGAATGTTTTAAATGTTGAAGGTAACTGAAAAACTTAATTAAAGAATTTTATCGTGGTAAACTGTTAAACTTTTTAGCAGTAATTCAGAGAAAAAATAAACTTAGAACAGAATAAATTTAAATGTAATTTGAATATTTACTGTCTTTAAAACTCTTTATTATAATAAATAAAATAATTTTTTAAATATAATGATCATTCTGTAGATGAAATTAAAATAGAACTTGCTATAAATTAACATTATATGAACCGATTTGTTGCTGGTCTATACCAGAGGTAATAATTCTGCTTCTCATTCATATCTGTACAATATATTGTTTTGAACATCAATACATTTGAGATTGCAGTCAATTGTTTTTTGTGCTCTTAATTCCGGATATTATTTTAATAAAAAAAGTATGTTAGGGATAAAAATTCTGATTAAATTCTTGCACAACAACCACAAATAAATACTCTTTAAGTAGCTTTAAACTGAACTTTTAAAACAACATTTTAAAAATTTTGCAAAATTTTTTTTTAACTTTTTTTAAAAATGTGTCTTAGAGACATTTTATTGTGTAATTTTATTACCAATGCAATTTCTGAGTCCAGCGGAAAATGGAATGAATCCACATTCTGGTATGTTGACTGCATTTTCTGGTAAAAATCTGTCAGGGTCAAACTTTTCCGGGTCAGGGAACACTTCTTTGTCTTTGTGCAGAAAGTAGAGTAAAATGACACAAGTTGATCCCTTTGGTAATGAGTACCCACCTGCGAAGAAGATTAATAAACAGTTACTGACAAAAAATTTGTAAGGTTTTTTTTGAAAAATGAATAACATTAATGGTCGTAGACTCAATTTAACTTTTGAATATGGACCATTTGGATTTTCTTACATATGTTACAGTCTTCTTGAAGTGTTCTTGTTACCATTGGTACAGCTGAATAAAGCCTTTGAGATTCCTGTAAGAAAATAAAATTACTTTAACCTGTTCTTAAAGAAAGTACACCCGATATATATTCTTAAACTTAATTATTTTTTCAGATCCCTTTCTGTTTTATTCTTTGTGATAATCGTGTGACCTTGGTAACCAAATGGTTACGGTCACCAAATCTAAGCTAGCATTCTCCTCAGGGAGCTGATCTACTTTATGTGAATACCTGTGTGCTAATTCCAAGATGCCTATTGATCTCCCTCCCCCCAACTGACTGACTCGCACTGTTCAGGTACACGAGGGCTTTTGGTGATGGACCTCGTAATTTTGAACCATGGTCAAGTGATGAGGACGACACCTGAGCTGGCACCCCCTCTCCTAACTACCACATCACGCCAATTATTTCCCCAAAAATTTTACTGTTATTGGTAAATATAGAAGCATGATTCTGTGATACTCTAGTGATTCGTCTCTGTTCTCGATTTTCCTATTTGTCATCCATTTAGCCTCTTGTCATTATATTTCTTTCTTTTTTTGTGTCCAGACTTCAATTGCATGTGAATTTGAAAACAATGCATACGATAAATTATTTTTAGCTTTGTTTTTAGTACACCTAAGTTCAAATTTTCTTTAAGCTATGTCTAGTAACAATTAATTTCTTTATATTTTTGCCTATATAAAAAAAAATTCTGTTGGCTTACCGACCAGCAGGTTTACCGTGTACGGTGTCTTAAAGAAGGAAAATGATATCCTGGGGATACCCTTGCTTTTTTTTACCTACATTTCTATAAAGTCCGGCAATACGATTGAGCCCTTTCCTGCGGGTTCCTTAGAATTTCCCAAAGGGACATTACTGTAGGGCTAATGCTGCAGGTAATGATTGCCTTGGCTTCTCGCTTTGGATCCTCGTCATGATGGTCAATCCTGGCCAATCAAGAGCTGTGTTTGATTCTCTTTGGCCCATGTTTTGGTGTAGACGGATGGCAGGAACGAGCAAGCTTCTGTCAATTGGCTGGTGATATGTTACTGTGGGGGTCCCATCGGAGTTTCCAAAGGGACTTCTGTAATATTTCTATTTATTATTCGGATAAAGGAAAAGATAGATACTATATATTTATCTTCTCATTTAACCGAACATTTTGTGCCTAGATGAAACCTTGTTTTGCTTATTTTATACATTGATCCAACTGCTTCTATTTAAATCATCCTTTTTATACTTATATAACCGAATAATGACGTCTTGGTAAACTCTATTTATAATCCATTAGGCTCTCGAAAGTTGAACATAAACCTGTCAAAAACTTACAATCACGAAGATTTTCTGGTAAAAACTACATGTGACGCTCAATCAAAATAA
This sequence comes from Trichonephila clavata, assembly GCA_019973975.1. Lineage (NCBI taxonomy): Eukaryota > Metazoa > Arthropoda > Arachnida > Araneae > Nephilidae > Trichonephila > Trichonephila clavata. The sequence goes on along the minus strand of BMAO01028530.1, from coordinate 15,292 downwards.
ACTCTATAACTCGGTAAACTTATAACACACAAGGCACTCGATATCTGAAAATAAATCTGCCAAATAGTTATAATCCGAAGACTTTTTGGTAAAAACTACCTGTGTGCTACTCAATCAAAGTAACTTTCGTTGGTCAAAACACTTCTTGATTCTGATCTGAGAGCCTAACCTGTTACGCATTTGAAACGGAAATCTTCAAAAGATTTTCAGATAAGTATATAACTTAGATAAAGGGAATCTTAATAAAAAGTGACGCAGCGTTTATTCCTACTGACATATAATTTTAATATACTCAGTTACTGAGTTCTATTAAAGATGGATTTTTAAATTGATGAATGTGACCATATATATATATGTTTGGAACCTTCTGCATTACTTCAAATGTCAGAAATTTTGGAAATCACAGTCTTCACATTCCAATTGACAATGATTTCTGTTGGGCCTTTTCCAACGAATTGCAATTCACAGCTAAAATGCGTCTCTTGTTTAAAACCTTAATTATCTGATTCAAATACAAGAGGAAAAAAGATTTTGAAATGTTTCCTGTTTATAGAAGGAAAAAATTCACAGTTCTACGGATATCCGAAACTAACGCTAAAGCTGCAAATCCTTCTACTATATTCACTACAACATAAATAGATCCAAATAAAACAAAAATAATATACCAGCCTCTAAATTGCCTTAAAACATTTCCATCACCATCTTTTCCAAATGTTCAATCGTTTATAAAATGCATCCATTCAAGTTCAAATACATTTTTTAAGCTGGTAGTGGATAACACTTGATGTTAATACAATTTTTTTAATATAAATTCATTAATTAAATTTATTTAATGAAAAATAGAAACAAACAAAAATAATAGTCCAATACCATAGATAAAAAAGAAAATCGCTTGCAGTGTTCCTGTAGGGCAATAGATAGCCCGTTCGACTTCTAAACCAAAGTTCGTGGATTCGTATCCCACCTGGGATGTCCTAATCTCTGAGAATGTGATTTCTTTTTACTATACTATTTTTCGACTAATTAAATTTAATTAATAAATAAATTGTAAAAAACAAAAATAATAGTCCGACACCATATATATAGAAAATTGCAAGCAAAGTTGTTTTCTATTTTGCCACTTAACATTGTGATTTCTGTCGTATATATATACATATTTATAATAATTGTAATTATTTAATAAAAAAGTAACTGAAATAAAAAAAATTTTGTTGACCAAAGTAGGAACCGACTTTAAAAAAATATATTACTTGTTAATATACATTATTTCGAAATCAATGAAAAAATTTCATTTTTATTTTTTAAATGTGTGTAAGTATTGTAAAAATAACCTTTTTCCCCTAAAGTGTGAGCAGAAAAATTTCTTACCTTTAGGACGCAATCGAGATACTTCAGGTCGTTTAAATCACTCTCTGTGATGTCTCTATCCACGTCCGATCCGAATATTCTGTCTAACTCATCGTGAATTTTCTCTTGAATATCTGGATGGAGTCCTATAAGGTATAGAGCCCACGTAATGGTAACCGAAACTGTTTCGTAACCCTAATTGAGAGAAAGAGTGTTGTAAAACAGTATAATATTTGAATTTTTCGAAATAAACTTGCCTGCTCTACTTAGAATCTGATGAACTACTTTTTATTAGTCATTTCATGATAGCTAACACAAGCTTTATAATCATGAGATCTTTTTTGAATATTCTCCATATATACTTATATACACTCACTACATACACTATTCGCCCTACCTTAATCCCTTTGAAAATCTTTGGGATGCCTCTCGGCCGTGCTGTATCTTCACGTTTCCCACCTCCAGCCACACTTATTGAGTTGGAAACGGCTCTACAAGAAGAATGGCGATTGTTTAATTCTGCGGTGGTTGACTACCTAATTGAAAGCATGGTCAGAAATGTGTAAACTTTGCATACAGATGAGGGGGGATCACATACCCTATTAATGTCCTTTTTTTATTTTATGCTGTTTATTTTCACTTTATACATAATTCTGTTTAAGTCTCCAGTATGACATTATCTGATAACTTAAAAAATTTAATATTGTTTTCATTTCTGTATATAATTATTGATTTTGTTTTATGTATAAATATATATGCTACTTTACTGCCAAATTTTGTGTCAATCAAAGCAGTATTTGTTGATTTTTTTGCCTTTTTCATCTTCGTGCTTAACTTTTGGAAGCGAGTGTAGAAAGATTTATTTAGATTGTTAATTTTTCAAACTTTAAAAATTGGTACTTTTTTAAAAAAATGATATTATTTTATTGGAGCAAATTGACGCATGTCTGAAATCTTCAAAGAAATATATAAAAGTAAAGATCTCAATCTTATTTCAGCCCACCCCGCATTTTTAAAGTTTTTTTTATCGCCAAGGTGGATGATAAGTTTGCAAAGATAGCCACCTTTACTTTGAATTAGCTTTAAAACAAGAGACCATTATTAGTAACTCAATGAGCTAAATTTATATGACATCACAGTCACATGATAATGCTAACCACATGTTTCTAGCCAATCACATCAGAAATTTATGTGCCGTCATGGCCGCACCCTAATTGCAATCATGTTTCCAGCAAATCAGTTCATGTGCTGCGTTGCCGACTTCTTTTGGAAGCTTTCTCTTAAAAAAAAGCGCATATTTGTCAACAATAATAACGCACACAGGTGAACAAAAAGCACCTTATTTAAAAGTGCATGCATTAATTATTTTTTTTTAAATTTCAACATCTTTTGGGCGAAATTTTTTATAACACATGACTATCTTTACAGAATTATTAAGCTTGAAATTTTATCGAAGCTTTACCAGTAGAACAACAAGTCTAAGTTAATTTAACGTTAATTTTTAATTCTAAGGTGAACACGTGTTTGTCTTTTTATGCGACCATCATGTATTTAGCTCATTAGAAATTTCTATTAGTTGCGTTAATATCAACAACCCTACTGACTACATAACAGCTGTAATTAAGCCATTTGCAACTTTTTCACGCAGGACTTCTAATTGATAAATATTTGCGAGTACCGGTTGACTGTTAAGAATGAGCCGAATGTACAAGGGTAAACGATTTCTTCTCTTGAATATTTTTGAAGTAAGGGAGTGAAAGTAAATTAGCGGTGTCTAAAGAAATGTTTAATCCTTCGGACATAACTCCATGTTTTCCCGTTTTCCCAGTCTCGAATTTAAAAAATGCACCTGTGCATCGTTTTGGCATGGTTTGAAAAAAATCTTCGCCAAGGTATGGGGTATAATAGAAGATTACTATAAAAATTTTTATATGATATTATCGAATAATGTCTCATGGATGATAACTGGATTCTTGTATTAGAAAAAAAAAATTTCTTTTTTATTTAAAGTTTTTTCCCATTTTATGCCTCCTGGTAAATGAGGAAAACATGGAGTTGAACAGCAGTTAATACCCAAAGACAAAACAGTTTTCGTTTGGACTTCTGAAGTCAATATTGTAAAGCTTCGTGATGTAGAAATACTATATAACTCGTAGTAAATCCTATTGAAGATACCATTGATTAAATTACTGATAATTATTTCTTTACATGATATTTTACCAGAAAGCTTGCATTTAATGATAAAATTCGATAGTTTACGGTCATTCAATTTTTTGGCAGTTTTCTAAATTCTAAAATATTTCATATTTTAAATTTTATTTTTAATCCGGAAATATAATTTTCTTACATAATAATAAGAATAATAGAAGGGAACTGCGAAAAGTGATGGAAATGTCATGAAAATTAGGATTTTGAGAGTTCCTGTTTATAAATCATAGAAAAGTGTATGCAGTATGAAAAAGAGAAATTAAAGCAGCGATACTCATGTGGCCCGCTGGACCGTTCTGAGTGGCCCGATCTTGGTCCCTTTTACTAACAAACTCACTTACGAGTATTTAAGAGCCATGCATTTGAAATTTAGCAAGGAATTCTATCAATCAAGCAATCAAATATATAAGTTTTGCTATTGATGTCGTTATGGTACGATTCCGTGCTTTAAATGTCCTTGATCTTATAGCGTCCACCTCCCCCCCCCCATTAATCTTCATTTCCTCATGTTGCAGTCCGCGTGAAATAGTTGTCATATGTAGGTGACCAGACCGAAAAAAAGGTTGAGTACCCCTGAATTAGAGTATTTAAAGAATATAATTTTAAAGTGCATTATAATAAATACCTCTAAAACTATTATCTGTATGCGATGGAAAGCATCTTCAATCGGATATATGAATTTGAATGCTTGTATGGACTCATACAAATGCACACTGTTGATCTTTTTGCTAGAACATTTTGCAGGGAGCTTCGCTGTTGCTTTAAAAGAGTCGTAAATATGTCTTCACCAAAAAAATTGTAAATTTTATCTTTAGTGGATTTTTTTTCTATGCCCCCCTTTTTATTCAGAAGAGTTTTTGTGTGTGTGCAAAGTCCTCAAATGCCGTGCTATGCAGTCTATAGTGTGGAAAACCTTTCCACTGATGCTTAATAAACAATTATCGTATTTGGGGACAACTTTTTATTTTTTGACAACGTTAAAGAACGGATCTTGCAAAAATAGACTCTAAACGACATGTAGGAGATAAATATTCTCGTTTTTCAACTATTAGACCTACAGATTTGAAGTTTTGCAAGCATGTTTCTTTATAGAGTAAAAATAGCTGAGACCGTATTTGTGGAAATGAACTCCCAATGGTGAGAGAAAGCGGTATCGGGTGTAAAAGATTTGTTTATTCCGTTTTAAAAATGCAAATCTTTTAAACGTCTTTTCAAATCAAGAGAGCTGAGGGTTATAAAAAGTTTTTTAAATACAATCGGAAGCTTACTGCTAAGATTTAAATATTAATAAATTAAAAATATATACATATACATGGGGCATAGTAAAGTCCTTTTAACCTGAAAATACTTGCCAACGGAGAGAGCTACAGTTTTTCAAGGGAGGTCACGGTGTAGCAAAGCGACTTTGGTCTACCTAATACAAACGACAACTGCACGCAAGTGACAGATTAAGAAAGATATTAATTGAAAATTGAAAATAAAGAAAGATACGGCTAAATAGCCACTTAAATGTCGTAGAGCATCAATTAATTATTACGAAACAACATTTGGTTCTCATAGATAGGATAAATTACCATTATATACCCATAAATGTCAGAAATCAGTGCACTCTATTTTGTGTAAAATTTTGAACAGAATAGTCATACGTATGATGAAATACGCACAATTTATTACATAAAATACTTTCTTACGTCAATACAATTTGATCACATCACACACACAAAAAATAAGCAGATCGTCACATAGTGGTACAAGTTAAGGTCGAGTGTGTTCGAAGAGAGTTATTAAGGATAAATGCATTATTTGGGTATTGACTGACAGTAGAATTGCTCAACAATATCTAATAAATTGACCGAAAATTTACGATAAACCCTACCAGGATATTCTAGTACTTCTCTCTGGACTTGTTCCTAGCAAATTGAAATATCTCCAATGGATCCCTTACCACGTTAGTATTTATGGTGACAAGACTTCAGGTACACTTGCAAGAAATAGATATGATCTTCTGATTGCTAACTCAGCAGATCTAACGCCTTTAGAAATTTAATCCCTTCATAAAAATAAATTACTAAACACGTAACTCCTCTCGTCAGATCTTAACTGGTATGCAGCTAGTCACCCTGGACTATCTCTATCGTGCAGTGCTCCTAGAGGTGTCCAATCGGTCTTGGCGAGGTTTAAAAGTGTACTTTTGGGACCTATAAAGTTCCAGAATGGTGAAAGGATTTTTTCCGCGATCCAGTTCCCTCCCTGTTAGACCTTCTCATCTTTTAGTTTGTTTGGGTGTCTTCTGGAGACATTTAATTTCTGAGCAAAAAAGGATTTCGAACTAGTGCGATGAGGACTTTTGGTCCTGTTGTAGGCTTTCCTACACCAGGGGGTAAGCAACAACAAGATAAACATGTTCGAAGAGTCTGCCATTGGTCACCATGCACATTTGTATTTTTAGCACTGTTTCAATGCATCAGATTTTTAAACTGACACCATGCCCACTATTGGAAAATGGAAACTCCTTCATGGGAGCTATCCATCAGACACTAAATGCGCTGGTACAGAATCTTTGCCTTATGGTGGGTGCCTTACTGTGACGTCATTTCTACGGAAGTGCATCGAAAAGACAGAAGTCCATCCAACTATTTTTGTAGATGATATTCCTCTCTCCGCATTGCTTTACGGCCCTTGTGCAACACGATATCCCTGCATATTCAGAACATGCTGGTTCTCGGTGCATTTGTATACCAGACAGCTGGAGTAAGAAATTCTTAAATATTTTAAAATGAATTCTTTTAAATATAATACTTTAACCTTTTTTCATTGAACTATTTGAACAAAGTGTAAATAATACCTCGTATAACTCTTTTTGAAAAAAAAAGTGAAGGTGTTTATTTAATATATACCGCTCCAATAAATGTGTTCACTTCATCCCGAATGTCTTTCTCGCTCAGTTCTTGGGTCTCAAATTGGAGTTCCAGCAACAAATCCATGAATGCTTTTCTTTTTCCTTTGACATCGTCTTTATTTCCACTCAGATACTGTTTCTTTTTCTCTTGGGTTGCCTGAAATACTTAAATTCTTTCAAAATACTCATAAAAAGTTTTTTTGTGTGTGTTAATTAAACTGAATTACTTAGAAATGTACTGCAGTATTTCAAAAGAAATCATTTTATGGGAAAAGAATACATTTGAACTTTTAACTCTTCAATGAAATGCGTTGAAAACAGTACCAATAGAATAAAGTACACAAAGTCGGAACGCTGACAGACAGTTGCAACTAACAAATGACATTTTAAATAAAATATGAAAAAATTGTTTTATTTTAGAAAAACAATAGAAATTTTACTTACATCCAACAATACACAAAGGGGAGAAAGCAGAAGAAAACTCACCGCATTTATTTCTGTACTTATTTAAAAGAAAAATATCTTGCTAAGAGTGGTAACAATATTAAAGTGGTATGACAATATTGATGCGCAGATCGGGGGTCATTGATTTCATGCTTAGTCCTTAAGATCAAAACAGTTCTCTCTCTCTCTCTCTCTCTCTCTCTTGAAGAGCAAAGCTAATTATTGATGAAAATAGTCCTTAAAATATAAAATAAACAGCAATATAAAACTTGCTGAAAAAGTTTCGGAAGTAATCACACCTCTTGATGTACTCAGACACAAATATCAGAGTCTAAAAATACAGTTACAGGATTATAAAGACTCTCCGCAAGCATCCACTTGGTGGTAAACAGAAACCCGAAATGAAAACTTTAAATGCTGATGTAGAACTATAATTTAGCTTCAGGAAGTCACCACTGTTCATAGTCTACGTGATTACCTTCTACTGTGTTCTCAAATAATCCGCTTACGTCATTGGACGGGGCATCATAGGTTTCTCTAGAAATTTCGAGAAGCATCCATTTGGATGCCAATTTGCTAAAGATGATGTCAACTTGTCTGTACTTCCAATATTTCTTTAAGTTCCTCAATTGAAACGCCTTTTTAATGTAAGAGACGGTGTTGTGCTTGCGATTATTAAGTTTTTTTATCATAAATAAATGCAAGAAAAATATAAACTTATTACAAATGCAGATTAATATCATTTGCACTTTTTTGTGAAAAGCGCTAACCAGCCAGCATTTATAACAATATTTGAAATAATGCTTTAAGAAGGAAAGTGTGTTTTGATAAGAATCCTTTCAAATTGAATAGCAATAAAAAGTTTAAAACATCTCTGCCACAAAATAAATCGATTATAAAAAAATTTCATTTTTCTTTTCATATATAATATTTTTTCTATACAACTAAATAAAATAGTAGCAATCTGTTTTATGCACCAAATATTTCTTATATCTTGTGTGTGAAACACAACGACTCACTAAATTCTCAAATACTCGTATTCAAATTCTTCAAAAGGAATTATTTCTCACATAGATTATATTTTATTGATCTAAATTTATATTGTCTTCCAACTTAAGGTATCCGACTACCCTAAAACTGTGAATTTTGCCAAAAATTAACAAATTTTTTTATGATTTTATTTTATGGGCCATCTTATTAGCTTTATAAAAATACCAAGTTTATCATTTTCCGTGTACTAAAACAAAAACTACAAGTGTTTTAGTAAAAGCAGATGCCATTACTTTAAGCAAGATGTCATACTTTAAAACGCGTTTTACTCGAAATGTGATTTTTTGAAAATAATCAAACGGGGTCAGCGATTGCTAAAAAAGTTTTGAACATAATTAACTGAAATTTTTTCTGTAAGTTCCGTATAATAGTAGAATTGTTCCAACCTTCATATTTTTCAATCACTGTTTTATTACAAAATTTGCAGTCCCTTATGTGAATATAATCACTGTCTTTTTAATCATTTTTATATAGTAACCGAGATAAAGTGCTCTAGTTTTTGTAAAAAAGAAAATATCTCTTATCCTGAAGGTCATTTCAAAATTGAATAATATAGCAACACATTGGATTGAAAAAATTGAAAATTTGTTCATAAACCTTTGGTGCAGAATGGGCCGCGTTTATGCAATTTTTTGTCAATTTTTACCTATTTTTTCCCATTTTAGTAATAATAATTTATTTTTCTCTTCTTAATTTTAGCACATTTTTCTTAAAATGCTCTAAACAAATCTAAAAATAACAAAAAAATCTCCATATCTCCTTTTTTTAAAAACAAAAAGTTGTCTCAACCAGTCGGATACCTTAAGTAAGTTCATAAACATAATCACAAGATAATTAAAGAAAATTAATTTTTTTGCATTACACATTTAGAGGCTCAAATTTTGATTTGTTAGTACTGAGGGAACTTTTGAGAGTTTTTGTTATCATGATTAGGAATTTAAGATAAATCTAAATTTTTCAGATGTTTTGTTTAGTAAAGCAATTAACAATTTTTTTTATATAATATTGACATAAGAATCAAGTAAAAAGAAAACTTACTGATTTAATGAAATCGTCAATCAATTTTATAAGACGCTTTATTTTTCTACCAGTAGTCAAATTATGTATGAAGTCCGACCACTCCCAAAATTTTAAATGTCTTGATATGCTCAGATCTAAAAGGCTTTGAAAAAACACATTATTAGCTACGAGTTTTTGTTTATAAAGAGAGTATGCATTTTTAATACATGTAATTTATTTTACTTTTTTTTCTCCTAATTTATACCAATTCAAAAAAAAAAATCTCGGAACCTCCTCTTTAAGTATTCTACATCATAAAATTCAACATTGTTGTTGTGATATCGAAACAATCGTAAATTCAAATTACATATTAAGCTTAATGTTAATGTCGATAAAGTTGCCCAATAGGCTGCGGCAGAGGAACTCACAGATATGAAATATCTACTGATAATTTATTAATTCAAATTAAGTTTCTATAAAACAAAATAGTACGGGACATTTCAAGATACTACTCACCAATTTGGATCTCAGCGTTTCAACGGGGATAGCTATACATATTTGTTGATTGTAAATAAAATAATGAATCTCAAAAATTGAGTGGAAATATTTGGGTTTATATGTGACATCGCGTGAATATAATGAAACAATCTTTCAAATATTCCTCACGCCATTTGATCTCAGATGAAAATCAAGCAACCGTTTGCCAAAAGGTCTTGTTTGCTCTCCTCTAAAAATAACATTAAATCAACAGCAAAATTGTTCAAAATTACAAATTTATGTATTTTTGCTATTCCTAATTCATTTTGATGTTGTTATTCAGTATTTCTATATGGAAAAAAGAACCCCAAAAATATTTGTAAAAAAGGTACGGATTATGTATGTCTCTTCTAAATGTTTCTAAAGCGACATCAAATTGGTACCAGAAAAAAAGATACGATCTTGAAATTAAACTCAAATTAAGTGATATATGAAGTGACAATAAGAAATAATGTGTTAAGATTTAAAAATTAAATTTTTTTATCTTTTTACTAGGTATGTCATTCAAAGGAAGACATTTGGCAGACAAACAGTATAGCAATATTTAAAACAGTATAAACAAAATTTAGCAGTAAAATATGAAAATATATATGTTTTCCTTGATGCAGATTAGACTTACTTAAACGACTGGTGTATTTAACTGCAACCAGTTAAATACTAATAACTATAACTGAACGGAATAATTCGGTATGTAAATGCCACGACTACTATTAGAGAGTATATAATGAATCTGTAATTATAAGTGTATTGTACTGTGCCGTGAATATCGTGATTAAACTCATTTAAAAAGTAATACGCATCTAATTTTTTTGAACCTCATACATAATAGAGGACGACGAGGATGTTAGAAATCGTCTTTGTTTGTTATAATTCCGCTTTGAAGATTCTTTTTTTTTTTTGTGAAGGAGAAATTTTCTTGGATGAAACACAACCCGGAGTTATTAAGTTCTCAGCTAGAGATGAAATAAGAAGAAAAAATCGTTTTCTTTTGGATAGGGGATTACCTGAAGACGGCTCACTGAAAAAAAATTATTTTCTTTTTAATCGAGAGGAATCATGGAATAGCAAATTGCAGAATTCCTCAGGCAGAATCAAGAACTGATTCAGAGATCATTCCTAAAGTCATAAAATAGCTGTAGAATTTGAAAAAAATGATGAAGAAAATGAAAAATTCAATAGTTTCGTTGAAAGACTCGAAACTTACTTAGACGTACAGAACATGCCAATAGCCAATAGGGCTAAGGTTTCTGTTTCGTCTCTCAGTGCAAAATTGTACCAGTTACTGAAAAATTTGCTGACCCCTGACCAAACGTTAGATAAGTTAAGAGATGCACTTAGAAAGCATTTGATCCCCAAACCTTTAATTATACTTTCTAAACAGAAAACCGAATGAGGGAAAATGTATTAGTACATACATTGCTGAGCATAGAGCTCTAATAATGAATTGCAATTATGATAATGATATGTTGAATATTATGTTAAGCGACGTGTTTGTAATTTGGTTGCGGGATACAAAGATTTCAGATCGATTATTTGAGGAAGATAATATGATTCTCAAGAAAACGATAAAGATAGCACTGACTATGAAAAAAGCTTTTAAAAGGGCAAATGATACTATGGGCCGAGGAATAAATTCAATGCAAACCTTTAAAAACCACATGGAAAAAAATCCAATTTTACAAAAAACTGAAAGAAAACAGTATATGGTTCACGATGCACAGGTACCAACCATGCGAAAGAAAATTGTAGGTTTATTTCGAGTAAATGTATTTTCTGTGGAAAAATTGGACACATTAAGCAGGCATGCTTCACAGCTAAATAAAAAAGGGGAAACTGGCTAAACAAAAACAGGTAACTCTACTAGATGGAGTTGAGGATAAAAATAAAATTCCACTATACGAATTAAATATTCATGATTGTGTATTACACGAGGAAGAGCTGAAACGACCTCCAATTATGATAAATTTAAAAATTGAAAACAAAAGTTGTTTTATGGAATTGAATACGGGGGACGGGGAGCGGTTAGTGTAATGAGTGTTAGAAAATTTAGGAAAATTTCAAATAAACAAATTAAACCTACAGATATAGTTTTTTTAAAAAAGTTCATATAAAGGATATTCATTAATACCATTAGGATATGTTACTCTGAAAGGGTACAGTATAAAAATCAAAAATTAAATTTGAATTTATATATTGTGGAAGAAAACTCTTAAATACTATTCTGGGTCGTCAGTGGTTCTATAAAATTCTTCTAGATTGACCAGCTATTAAAGCTTTTAGAGCAAAAACCGAATAAAATTTTAATGACCTTCTAAGAGAGTATAAGGATATTTTGACGATAAATTAGGAGAAATAAGCAATTATGAAGCTAAATTAAAACCAAACCAAGAGTAAAACCTATATTTCGTAGAGTTCGAACAATACCCTTTGTTCTAAAAGGTAGAGTTGAAAACGAAATTGGACTTAAAAAGAGAGGGTATCATAGAGAAAGTCAAAAGCTCTGAATGAGCAACACCAGTAGTTCCTGTTGTTAAAATCAATGGTAGTATAAGATTATGTGCCGATTGTTCCGTAACCCTGAATCCAAACTTAATTGTCCCTCAGTATCTTTTATCAAGATTGGAAGAAATTTTTGGTACCCTAAAAATCAATTTTTTATCGAAATTTTTTTTCATTGTCTTATTTGATACCTAGAATCTTTATAAGCATGCCTGCAAAATTTCAAAGCTTTACTTGCATTTTTATCAAGTTATGGGGCAATATTTGATGCTGGACAGCAGCTACCACGCATACATTTCAGATTATCTGCTAGAAAAGAGCCTGATAAAAAAAATGAATTAATTCTTTTTCTACCGCGCGTAAAGGAGACTGACATTATATATGCAGTAACACATCATTTCAAGAAAGAATTGTGCAATTCATGCAAAAATTCTAATTTATGAATTGTTTATCGAAGAGCAAATGGATTTGGTCAAGATTTAAAAGTTGTGCGTGCTTTTTATGATATTATTATGAACGAAATTAAAACTTCAAAACGGATTCTTCCAAAGCACAAATATTAAATTTCATTTTGATTACTCAAATAATTAAAAATCTAATTCGCAAGAATAGAAAAACTCTCTCCTTTTTATATATTTGTTTTTGATGATATATATATATATATCCCATGTGTGTGAAATTCAACACTTTTATTATTAAAATATTTTAAGATATTTATTTAAACAAATGCACATATCCAGTTCTTAGATTTTGATATATTTTGCCTATAATTTGTTATTTGATTTTGCTATCATTCGTGTACAATATTTAACATGCGAAGGCTTTTAAAATCATGGAAATAAAAAATAAAGGCATAAACATTTTTGTACATGTTTTGCATTAGCTCTGACCATGGCATTAGCTCAGAAGTGTGTGTATTTATTTTTTTTAATAATTATTAAGATAAAGTTTTATAAAATATTTATCTTTCATTCGTTTTCTTCTACATATTCATTATGGCAGTATACTGTTTAACTGTTCTACATTTGTGCAATTTCTTATGGTAAACAGTTTTAAATAAGCTAATTAACATTTCATAAAAGTTTCAGACTATTCGATGAATATTATATCATGTTATTCATGGAATGAAAACTTCAAACTCATTTTTCTCCATGTTGAATTTTTGTACATATACTATTATTCAAAACCCTAAGGCTTTTTGACAATTTAAGTATGGGTTTGAAATTTTTTATGCATGTTCTGAATGTATGTTTTGTAAAACTGTTCACGTGTGGAATTAGCTCTAACCTGTTTATTACTTTTTCTAAAAAATTTCAAAATCAAAATTAGTGGTTTTTTTTAGAATTTTTGGAAGTTTAACTATAAAAAAATTAATAAAAAAATAAAGAGCAGCAGCAGAAAAAATCCCATGCACAGTTTTATGAAGTATACTATAAGATACTTGGAAACATTTTTTTGGAAGAAAAGAGACATATTTAAAAAAAACCTTAGAAATTTAAAAAATGTTTAAAAAAAGCTCAAAAAATTTAAATTTTAGAAACATTTTGCAACAAATTTAAATTTGTTTGTATGGAAATATTGTTAAATATTAACCTTCATAAAATAAAATTAAAACCAAAAATCAAATATTAAAAATAAAAAAAGTGTGAAGATGGTACCATATCGCCTCAAATGGGGAAAAACAATTTACGAAATTAGATTTTAAACATGCATATTTGCAAATGAAAGTCAATCCAGAAAGTCAGAAATTAATGACTATAAAAACACATAAGGGATTATATGTTTGTAAAAGATTTATATATATATATATATATATATATATACGGATTAGATGGGGCACCTGCTATTTGGTAGCGCTATGTAGACGGACTATTTTAGGGTACGGAAGAGTGAAAATGTTTATGGATGATGCTAGAATAACTGGTAGCGATGAAATTTCGCATTTCACATCCTTAAAGGAATTTTTTAAGAAATGTATTGTACACAGGATAAGGCTTAATTTAAATAAAAGTAAGTTTTTCCAAAATGAAGTAAATTTTCTTGGGCATAGAATCGATTCAAAAGGGTTACATGAAACTGAAGAAAAAATCTCAGCCGTAGTTAATGCTGTTGTACCTAGGAATTTTCATGGAGTAAAAGAAATTCTTAGGGTTAGTTAATTTTTATGGGAAATTTTGTCAAAATTTAGCCGCTATTGCTAATCCTCTTAATAATTTGACCAAGAAAAATGTTAGATTTTATGGTCGAAGGATTGCCAGGTTGCTTTTGTGTGAGCAAATAAAGGAAATTTATTCACCAAAGTTTTAGTGCATTGTGATCCTAACCTACCTTTAACTTTAGCTCGTGATGTATCTCCAGTTGGTATTGGCTGTGTTCTGTCACACGTATATCCAGATGGCTCTGAACGTCCAACTGCGTTCGCATCAAGAACTTTATCTGGGTCCAAGAAAAAATACCCCCAAATTGATAAAGAAGCTCTTTCAATAGTTCCGGCAGTAAAAAGTTTTCTTTATATTTGAAAGGTAAAGAGAGAGATTCCCTTTGATAACGGATCGCAATCCTTTGATAGCTATTTATGGCTCAAAAAGAGGTTTCCCAGTGTTGGCAGCTACCAAGCTTTTACATTACGCATTAATTTGACAGTCATATCAGTTTGATGTAGTATTCCGTAAAACGACTGAACACAAAAATGCAGACTTTCTACCAAAAACATCGGAAGAGGTTAAGGATAACATCACAATATTATAGATGTCACTGATTGAAACATTACCTTTTACTTCTAAGGAGTTACAACAGGATACGGGTAAAGATATAGAGCTGGACCTAGTTTTAAAAGCCTTTAGGGAAGGTAAAAATTTGCAAGGGAGGGAAGCCCAGTATACCAATTGAAGATGGTTGTATTAAGTACGGACAAAGGGTCTGTATATATTCCAAAGAAATTTCAGAAGAATGTACTGGGAGAATTACGTGCTGGACACTTAGGGATAGTAAAAATGAAGGCCATAACTAGATCATTTGTCTATTGGAAAAATATAGATAAAGATTTTGAAGGAGCCGCAAAAAACTGTGTCGATTGTGCCAGACATAGCTAAATTGATCCCACAAAAACTTAAGTACATTATTGGGAATATCCCAGTATGCCGTGGGCACGTATTCATGTAGATTTACCTGGACCAATTTTTGAACACATGTTTTTTCCTGATCGTTGACGCTCATTCCAAATGGTTAGGAGCATATCCTATGAAGGTTACCACAACTAGGAAAACCATCGAATGTCTTCGAGATAGTTTTGCAAGATTCGGATTACCT
>BMAO01028529.1:0-20369 GCA_019973975.1 Trichonephila clavata | reverse complement strand
TTGCTCAAATTTTCAATCGTTAATAAAATACTTTTTATTCATTCACTCAAAATAAAATACATTTTTTAAAACTTGTAGTGGATGACACTTGATTAATACAGTTTTTTCAAATATTAATTCATTAATTAAATTTAGTTAATTAATGGTGTTTACAGAATCGAGCCAATATCAGTGCAATTCCCACCAAACGCAGCTACGGTATTGCAGAACGAAGAATGCTACCAGTAATACTATCATGGCATCAACAGCCCATAAGATGCAAGGTAGCACTGTAGATTATGCAGTATGTATTTCTAGGACAAAAACTCTTCGCAGCAGGTCAAGCATATTTCGCCTTGAGTCATGTGAAATCATTAGAGGAACTATTAATTGAAGAACTGGATTGCTCAAATGGCACTGGAAAGGTTCCTAGAAATAATGAAGCATTACAAGATATGGATAGAACGAGAAATTATAGACCACCAACATCTTCATAAATTAGAAACGGACAAAATTTGAAAGCGTATAAATAGTAACAAGCAAAAATAATAGTCCAACACCATATACAGAAAGGAAAGATTGCAAGGAAATTTGCTTTCTATTTTGCCACATAATATTGTGATTCTGCCATATGTATATACATTTTTATATTAATTGTAATTATTTAGTAAAATGTAACTAAACATTTTTCTTTGTCAACCTAAGTAGGAATGGACTTCAAAAAATTTATATATATATATATATATATTACTTATTTACTGAATAAATCCCTTTTGAACTACTATATATTATTTTAAAAAATAATGAAAATTTAGAAAATAACTTATTTTTTCAGAAGATCTAAGTAGTTATTTACTACAATGTTGTACTTAAAGTTTTTCTTAATTTCCCCCCTTAAAATTATTGATTACTAAAATAAAAAATCTTATCGAAAAAAAAAATCTGGAAATCCTTTGATTATTGCAGTGAGTGAATTGAAAAATATAAGTAAAAATATAAAAAATAAACTCTTTTGAAATAAAAATGAAAAATAAAATTCAGTTTTGATCGAAATATGACATTGGACCAGAACTATCATTATTGTAAACAAGTTTCCAAACACACCTAACTGAGAAACATTGGACACGAAGAAGCTTTCTAGAACAAGATGGGTTAGGAATCGCAATAAGTGAATCCAACCCCTTGTCCTACATAAAGGGAAAAGAAAAGTATCATCAAAATTGCGACACATCACAAACTGTGTAAATAATATTTTGAAGGTTAAGTTAATTCTTTGTTAATAGATAAGTTGCTAAGAAACTAGTTCAACACAGAAATTTTGTTACAATTAAAAAAACAACAAGACTTATTTATCAGTGTGACATTAATGAAGAAAAGTGGCAAAAAAAATTAAGAGACGAAGAAATAATTTTCTACTAGAATTGCCTCGAGTTACAAAGATGTGATCTCCTCTGTCGTTCATTATAAATAAAAAAATAAAAAATCTTTTTTTTTAAAAAAAAGGATATTATTTTTCTTTGTTTTTTGTTTTTTCGATAGAATTTTACTTACTGGTAGCTGGTAGACCTTGTATCGCTAATAGGACCAATATTTGGGAGTATAAATTTGGCCAAAAATCTCTGTGGATCATCACTTCATTTTTGGAAGCTGAGATTGTAACACAATGCAGGTAAGAACTCTTCTATATGTCTTATTTTCTGTAAAACTATTTCTGATAGTTATTAAGTATATAAAGAAAATGGTTCTGTTATAAATAAATGCGGATATAAATTTTAAAGAACGCTGAAAGAGTAAAATAAAATATAGTTTTACGGTAAAAATGTAATCATTCAGATTTTTTTAAATTTAAACATTTTTATAAACCCTTTTTTTAAATTTTTTTTGTGAAAATTTACAGCAAATATTGATCAGTTAGTTAGAAACAAGATATAATTTAAGTTTCCAAGTTAAAGTTTAAAATTAGAAAAATTAATAATTCCTTTAAATTTATCAAAAACGCGTAATGGGAAAACTTTTATTTCTTTTAACAATACTTAATAAATATTATTGCAAAACTGATCTATAATAAGACGATCTTATCTTTAAGATAATTATAAAAACATCACCTGTATTAAATTCTGCTTTTAAAAGATGTTTTGGAATATCGTATCATCAAAATAATAATAATAAAAATTATAATAGATATATCACACATTTGAACAATTATTTTTGAATAGAAAAAAATTTTAAGAATATTTCTCGTGGCTTTTATATAAAATTAAAAGAACATGATGTGTGATCTTTATGAATTTTCAAAGAAGTTAACAACTTAAATTCATGCATTATGACGTCATGTTTATAATCAATTTTAAAAACAAGTAATTTTAAAAAAATCTTTAAGAAGCGTTGAAAACAAGAACTGTAGTAATATAGTTCATTAGTTCTATAATATTATTCAGGCAAAAGGCTTGGGCTTTAAATCTTTCTTTCACATAATTAACATAGGTTTTCAAATGCATTTCTTTTTGTAAAAAAGTCCTATTTGCACGAGTAAAAAGTACACTTTAATACTTGCAATTTGATACTATTTATTTTACGACAGATTTAAATTACGCTCCACTGTATTGTTTTGTATTACATACTAGTTTATTGTGAATAATCTAATTATCTTCTTAGTGATTTATAAATCATTTGCTTCTGTCTTGCAACTTTTTCAAAAAGCCCAAATCTAATAATTCAAATGGTTCAATTGCCACCCATCCGGTATAATGGTCAGTGGAGCTGACTACGGTGCCGTAGGGACTGGGTTCGAATACCGGAGAAGGCATCGATGTTTGTGTTGTAATCCTTTCTCTTCTGTCTGTGTTGTATGCCCCGTGTTATACATTGCGTGGTGCACGGGGTTTATAAATGTTAAACAAAAAAAAAATGGTTCAATTGTAAAACAGAATTTTAAAAATAGACAATTTTTTTATGTTTGTTCTCTTTTTCAGGTTCTTGTTTTCTGCGCTTTATTTGCTTTAAGCCAAGCTACGGCCCTTTACAGTGCCCCTGCTGAAATACATGAAGGAAAAAGCAAGCAGTATAGCTCTCGAGATGTAAGTGTAGTTTTCAATGTTTAATGAAAAATTCTTCGTCAATGAAATACATATTATAACTTTTTGAGTATCATGTAAAAAGAATCTTCGTAAAACATTTCAGATGTGCATAGAAATAATCATACTATTATTTTAAAAATATCACGAAAGAAACTTCATTTATAAATTTCTATGCAAAAGCTATCGCTTCCTCAATTGTGCAAATTAAGAAATTCGGAATTTCCGAACTCCGAGTATAGTCAGCACCGGTTTATCCATTGAGCGCTTGGAGCGAGTACACAGGAGCCAGGATAAGCTGGATTAAAAAGATTTTCTGGTTATAAATTTCTATCTTCGCCAGTGCGAAGAGGGCCAGTAAATCTTCTGCGCCCAGATCTTTAAATGAGCTTAAATCTTCACTGAGTATAGTGTATGCATCTTAATTAATTTACATTTAACTATTCTCTCTTACAGCATAGAATACGTACAAAGCATTTACAAACTGAATGTTGCTTATTATCAAACCAAAGCACCTTTTTTTCTTAAAAAAAAAGGTTAATATAATTATTAAAAGATTTCAGTATAAAAAACTTCTTTTATTCAAACCACGCTTCAGTATTTTATGATTAAAGCAAGATTATAAAATTAGAAATTTTAACTAAAATTAGAAGTAATTTTTATTTTTATGGTCTATTCAGTTTCTTATGGAACTTAAGAACTGTTTCTTAAGAACATGGATATTTGTCTGTGCCCCAAAATAAGGTCAGTTTGTTTGAAAATTTTAAGTCTTATAAATACGCACAAAAATATTATATTGATAATGTAGATGTTCTTTCAGTTTAAAATAATTTAAGAATAAGCTACATTTTAAAATATTTACAAGATGCGTTGTATTTTAAAAGGATACAATGCAATGATCAACATTCTGCAAAAAGGAAAAGTGTATCAGAAAGCCTGAACAAAATATCTTTTTAAAGTATTAAATTAATTGAGTTTTTTTTTTATTTTCAGCTGTAAACTTATCATTAACTTTCGGAAACAAAAAAAAAAATAAAATAATTTTAAAAAACAATTGATTTTTTTTTGTCATGCAACTGGATTAACTAGAAATAAATATTAATTCTCGTATTCAAAAGTAATTCCGATAACATAGTATTATAGATTTTAAAAATTCCTTATTTTTATGTTTATATTT
This sequence comes from Trichonephila clavata, assembly GCA_019973975.1. Taxonomy (NCBI): domain Eukaryota; kingdom Metazoa; phylum Arthropoda; class Arachnida; order Araneae; family Nephilidae; genus Trichonephila; species Trichonephila clavata. The sequence continues at coordinate 16,139 of BMAO01028529.1, read as the reverse complement.
TAAATTATCTTTTAATAATTTATCTTATTTTCAAACCCACAGGATTTAGGAAACTACAACTTCGGATATAATGAAGATCATTACTCGGGTGGATCTTTCCGTAAAGAAACAGGGGATGCTTATGGCAACAAATTTGGATCTTATGGCATTCAACAAGCGGACGGAAGATCTCGAATTGTAAGCTACGTTGCTGATTCTAAAGGATTCCGTGCTGACATCAAGACCAATGAACCAGGAGTTGAACCAAAAGATTCAGCTGCTGCTACATACAGCAAGGACTCATTTGCTGCTACCTATTCAGCTCCTGAAATTTACTCAACTAATACTTATTCAGCACCTTCTACTTACTCTGCCGCCTACTCAGCTCCTGCCGCCTACTCAGCTCCTGCCACCTACTCAGCTCCTGCCACCTACTCAGCTCCTGCCACCTACTCAGCTCCTGCCACCTACTCAGCTCCTGCCACCTACTCAGCTCCTGCCACTTACTCAGCTCCTGCCACCTACTCAGCTCCTGCCACTTACTCTGCCACCTACTCAGCTCCTACCACTTACTCTGCTTCATACTCTGCTCCTGCTACCTATTCAGCTCCTATTACCTACTCAGCACCTGCAATTCCAACGAGTTACGCTGTAGCCCCCGCACCAGCGAAAACCTACATTTCTACACCAACTACCTACTCCTACTCTGCTTATGCTCCTACAACATATAAAACTTACGCTCCTGCCCCATCAACATTTGCTTACTCTTATGCAGCTGCACCTGTAAAGACATATGCAACTTCAACAGTACCAGTCTCCTACTCTACATCATACAAACCTTTGAAAGCTGAATCAGCACCAGTATTTACATATGCAAATGCACCAGCACCATACAACACTTATGCGCCAGTTCGTTTCTTCACTGGACCAGCATTCTACAAGCAAACTTCATACTAAAACGCATAGAAAATTTTCCCAATTTCTATGAAACTTTTAATGTTTTTCCGATTATGTACTAATTTTCTCTTAATTTGGTATTTGGTTCTTGTATACCTTTACTCAAAAGTTCAATAAAGCAATGCTTGTTGAACTTTTTAAGATTGTTTATAACTTAACTTCAAAAGTTAAGACAATTGTACGCCAAACTTATGATGTTAAACTCCTTGTTAAAAAAATAAAATTTCGAGTCGAACTTGAATTTTTTGTGTCATGATTTTTATTTGGTATTTTATTTTTAAGTACTCTTATTGATGTTAATTAATGTTTTAAAATAAAAAAACGGTTGAGTTAAATAGAAGAGAATTTAATTTATTATATACTGGACAACAAAATCAACGAAACAGCGATTTCGACTATGTAGTTTATAGAAACATTTTTAAAAAATACTATTGTATTATACTCTTTGTAAAAGTTGATATTTCAAAGTATTTATGAAAGTAATAGTACCAAAAAATTTTAATACAAATTAATAAAGCAAGCGAACACTAATAAATATAAATTTCCAGAAATATTTACATTTTATGCTCACTTCTAAGAATTTTTACGACTGGCAGCAAATAAAAAAACACTGATAGTAAAATGTAAATGCTTGTATAGAGGTGAGAGATTAATGCTTATAATTATTTTAAAAAACTATATTAAATTGTCTAGGAACAAATCTTATTCTGCTTAGCCTTTTATCTGTTTTTGATGCAATTTATATCAACATTATTCAAGAATATTTCTAAAATAATAAATGTTATATTTCTTTATTATTTAATCAAAAATTCCTTTCAGAGGAAAAATTCAAGAAGTCTTTACAGTTTTAATTACTTTGTAAAATTGTCAAAGCAGAAAATATCATTATAGTTTTGTAAATAATCTGATGAATTAAAGTTTTTTATTTAAACATTTTAAACATTACACGTAACGGGTATTCTTCCTTCCTTAATATATTCAAAGAGCGCTTACAAAAAAAAAGGATTCCAACGACACTCCTCTTAAAAAAATCTATGAAATCTGTACACTTAGTGAATTTTTCATTGAAAATTTTCTGATCTTTTCAAAGAAATTTTTATTGCTTTCTTTAGAAAAGGATACGAAAAATGACGAAACCCTCTGCTCTGCCTTTTTTAAAATATTTTTCAAATCAAAAACAAATTAGTTTTCCCAATTGTGTCACTTGAAAATTCAACAGTTAACGAAACATTGTTGCAAATATTTCATCTTTAGAAACGTTTTTTTTTTCAATAACACAATGAAAATAAAATTTGCATATGACAGTATCACAATATTAAGTGACAAAATAGATAGCGATTTTCCTTGCAATTTTTCTTTTTATATACGGTGTTGGACTTTTTTTGTGTGTGTGTTTGTTTGTTACTATTTATTCATTAATTATAATTTAATTATTTTAATAAAATAGTATAGTAAAAAAAATTTTATTCTCAGAAATTAGCCCAACCCAGGTGAATTGGGATTTCCAGCTATGTATTGGAAGTCAAACACGCTATCCATTGCGATACAGAGACACAGCGAATGATGCTGTTTTCTATATATGCTGTTGGAGTTTTATTTTTGTTTTTTTGCTATTATTAATTTTTAAATTTAATTAATAAATTAAGATTTTTAAAAAACTGTATTAACATCAAGTGCCATCCACTAAAAGTTTTAAAAATGTATTTGAACTTGAATGGATGAATAGAAAGCCTTTTACTAACGATTGAAAATTTGAACAAGATATATATATATATATATATAGTCAAAAATTCTAAAAAGAGAGATGAATAATCAATAACCAAAACTGAAAAAACCGAAATTGATTTTAGAAAGGATATATAAGAAATTATAAAATTAATATATATATATATACAGAGAGAGAGAGAGAGAGAAAGAGAGAAAGATAGAGAGAGAGAGAGAAAGAGAGAGAGAGAACTAATAGTAGGAATTGTGAAAAATATTAACTCAAATTGAAATGTAAATCCCTGTCTATTAATTTGTAGATTTTTTTGTGACTTGTAGTGCATTGTTACAGTCAAAATCTGTATATTTTTCAGGCATATAGATGCGTGAGTTGTTTACAATATTAAATATAATAATTTCTGATTTACCGGTTTAAAATTTAAGTTTTTTTTAAACAATATAAAGCATTCTAAATAATTTAATTTTTAAAGAGTATTACAGGCTTATAACATTTCGTATATAAAACATTTAACTTAACATTTTTATAAATATTTCATACATATGTTTTCTTAACATGTTCAAGAAAACTCTTACAATTTTACACTTTGACAGTTTTATTTTCAATGTACTTTTAGTTGTTGTTTATATATTAAGGAGAGAAATATATATATATATATAATTATTTAAAAAATATATATTCCGCTTGAAAGAGGTAGAATATATTTGCATGTATTTCCTAGAAAAAAAAAAGAAATATCTTTTACCTTTTTATTCTGAAACAATGGAAAATGTAAAATGCTTTTAAAATTTAATACTCTTCATAATGAATTCATTTTGTACCATTATTTATATATTCTATTCATGTTTTAATCATGTACATTTGCTTTAATTTCCAGCTTATTGTTCCGTTTTGAGTACTGATATAAATTGTCCAATGCCTTTTCTATAAGACTTTAATGATTATGGATTTAGTTTTATTCTCGTTAACCTTTCGTGTGAACAAACTTTTTTTGTTGTGGATCTATGAGGAATAATCTGTGATCTGTAAATGATTATGGCACCAAGTAGCTTTGCAACTGCAAACCCCTTTTTAGAGTATGTATCGTACAGTAATAAGTGTTCGTAATAAACTTCATGGTAACAAAAATTCTGTTAATGTCCTATGATCGTTATTATTTTTTTTATCACAGCAGATCTAGTATTAAAACATAAATTTGTTAAAACGATTCTGTTCATATTGTATTCAAAATACTGTTGGCAAATTCCGTTTCAAATGGATGCAGAAATAGAGAAACTTAAAGTTAAATCGATCTATGTTTTAATTTAAGATATATTTGGTTTTTTTTTTCGATTCTTTCCATAATTTACATTTCACTTAACATCTGGATGATTTTGAACAAGAAATAGCAAAATAAAAGAGCTACCATATTTTTACAAAAACTGTTTATCTACGCATTTCTGAAGCAACTTCGCTGGAATTATATTATATCTGCCAATAACTCATTTTTCTCTGTAAGACACTGCAACAATAATTTCTCATATCGATGCAGCAGCTCATATATAAGGCTTGATTCATTTGTTAAGACCTTCCATAAACCTTTGAAATTGCTTCAAAAACAGCAGAGGAAGGGGTTAATAATTCATTAAAAAATATTTTCAGAAACGGAAACTCGCAAAAATTATTCCCCAAACGTACTTGAGTTACATAAAATTTTCTACAACCATAGAATGAAGAGTTTTAACCTTTAAAACTCAGCAGTACATATGGTGTATTGTAATAATCTACAACACATTACGACGGTCTATCCGTATGATGTATAATACAAAGGATGTTCCAACGATATAAGTTGTAACTTCCACACATAGTGGATCCGTTGACCCACGCGTACTATGCCAAAGATTGCCATGGGTTCATAAACAGTATGAGTAAATGTCACCATTTGGGAAAGGATATACAGTTAGACTGTTGGAAGCAGGATAATCGAATAGCAGGATCATTCGACATTTGGGTCAAAGCGCAGCTACCATTCGACAATATTGATAATAATGAGTGAATTATGGCAGAGCAGAGCGTCAAAATATAGTAGTTGATTCGAAAGAGACAACAGAAGGCGAGGGATGATTGATCTTTCACTTGACACTCTACGAACACTTTATCCGTTCCTAAAATCTGATGTGTGACCGATACACGACATAATGATCGTTGATTGGTCACTGATTGGACCAGAACTGAGATCACAGAGACTATTGTGTTGACTGTGCCTCATCGTTGCACACCACTAGCCACGTTTGTTGAGGTACCGAATGCATTCGACCTTGAACCTTATGAATTAGAGTTGGATTGTTCTCAGAGATGACTCTCCCTTCCAACTGAGCCCCTTTTTTTGGAGACATCCAGGCGTGTGATATTCAGTTGACTGTCTTTTGTCACACAGCCCGAGAACCAAGAGTTATGGCATGAGTTGCTATTTTATTTGGCAGACACTATTATAGCACAGTGGTATGTGTTGACAAGGTTCTAAGACATTCTTTTACAAACATTTTTCAAATTGAATTCCTTTCGGAAGCAGTGTTGTCCTTTCTTGCACGGATCAGTCGACTTACATTTCAACAGATTAATGCACCTTAATAGCTTTTCTGCTGTGCTTGTCTTTGTTCTTCTTCAGTACTTCCCTTGCCGGTGTAATCTCTATAACCCTTAATAACACAAAAAGTTTGGATTCTGATGAATAGACGTCTCCAACCCTCAGAGGATCTTACATGGAATGATACGCCAAGGAATGAGTATGTCAAGGAATAACGGCAAACAACCGCCAACTCAACAATGTTCTATTGAATAATAGCTTTTATCAGGGACAGAGGTAAGCCATTGACATTACATGATTATTTTTTTTCTCAAATTTAGTGGGGTTTTTTCATTACTTTTAAAGTTTAGTTCGTCCGCGACTTTTGGAATTTAGATATATTGAACTTTAATAATCATGCATATCATTTAATTAAAATAGAATTTGAAGCTGAACCCAATAAATAGTTTTCTTAAAATCTTTGTTTTCCTTCAATAGGTATGTACCAAGTCACGTAGACCTACAATGTAGATAATAATTTCTTACCGGAAAGGAAAAAATTTCTGTTGAATACTAAAAGCGCATTAAAGACTAACTTCCGGTAAATTGAAAACTTGAAGAGATCTTTTTGATAACAGTTTATCTATGGAATTTAATTAAACAAAAATTATTCCGACCATCTTAATCGATTTGTAGGAGCTATATTAATGTTGTTTTGGATAAAGAAAATACTTTTCTATAAATTTTAATTAAAGAGAAACAGTCCTTTTTTATGGTTTAATAAATATGCCTTTAAACAGACAGAAGGACACAGACACCAAAGAGTAGTTTAAAGTTTTCCTGCACTCCTTATATATATATTTTTTTTTAACATTTATAAACCCCGTGCACCACCGAACGTATAACACGGGGGTAAACAACACAGACAGAAGAAAGGATTACAACACAAACATCCATGCCTTCTCCGGGATTCGAACCCAGTCCCTGCGGCACCGCAGTCAGCTTCACTGACCACTATACCGGATGGGCGGCACTCCGTATATTTGGTCGTTATATTGTAGCATCTTTTCAGAAATGTAAATGAAAATTTAAAATTACACAACCGAAACATTTAAGTCGACAGATTAAGTTAATAATTGAGTTACGGACTAAATTCTGACATATATAAAAGAAAATTCCTTCTGGAATCCTAAATAAGCATGATATATGACAATTTTAAAGTACAAAGTAAGAAATCTAATTTACTAGGCGTAGTTCCTGAAGAAGATTCATCTACGGATGAATATATTTCCATTTAGGCCTTGTATGGAATACTGTTAAAGATACGCTATCAAGATGAAGCAAAATGCAATTTTTGACATAAGTAAACCTCTTACGAAAAATTGATGCTTCATCCAATAGTTTACGGCACCCTATGATATTAATAATCAATTTTGTTTTATAGAAAACGGGGCTGATTAATTGTCTATTAACGTAACGCTACGAAACAACATGGGGGCTATTGATAATAGTCGTGGAAGTTTTGAACCACGGACGAGTGAATAAATTGACACTTTAGCTTTCCTTTCATTATCCAATCTTCCGCACTATTCTAACGTCAGAGCTTTGACCCTCAGTAGATCTAACGTGCTTCATACCTTCTACATGGTATGTCTTGAGTGACACCAGGATTCGAACTCACGACTCGATAGAAACAACACAGACCACGGGAACGTGACCATTACAGCTCGTCTACTACGGCTACATAAGAAAAGAAGTTTCTAAATATAATTGCAAAAAATATCTTTCAGATGATTGAAGAAACAAATGCAAGTATCGGTATCAGCAATTAACTTCAACATTAGAGTTAAAACGTACCGAAATTATTTAACTGTTCCACAAGAGATGAATAATCAAGTTTGCATTGGTTTTGCCTCGCAAACTACAGTAAGTTACGCTGCACGGGAGGATTTTAGAGTCAGTGGAATAATTAACAGTTAATTTATGTATATACCTCCCAAAAACAAGAACAAGCTATTAATTTTCTAACTGTACCTTTATAACTTCTCGCCTATTTAATCAGATATACATCAGTTTCGTCTCTGGATGGAAAACTCAAACTTATCGAGTTTATTGTTGGACAAATTCCAAAACTGTGTTTTGCTAGTTCTTTAATTGATTCTAACGTGTACATTTTACAAAAACAAGCTTGAGAAATATGTTCTATAACTTCCTTATATATGTTGGTGACACATTCCCGGAATACTAAATACAGCTGACATATCATCTTGATGGTGATATATAGAAAAATTGTTGCTTAAAAGATGGTGATCGCACCCTGTTTATTTGCGTGTCAATGAGAAGAATTTAACAAAATCAGAATAAAATACTATTAAGTATTTCTCTATCTCTTGTATAAGTAAAACTGTTGCAATAAAATTGATTAAAAATACTGCAAATTGGTATAATTAGTATCTTTTGTCGATATTGAGGATAAAGAAAAGAAAGTGTATAAACGAGCTTTCCTGTGTGTATCTTACATTATTTATTCATATTTGGTTAAAACAGTGTATCATTGTTTTAAGTTCAGTATTATTTGCTTTCCAATATTTTTTATAATATTGAGGATTGTAATTTATTGCATGATCATAGATTATCCACTCAAGTTATGGGAGGATATGTTGAAACTATGACATCATCCATATGTAACAATGATCTTAACATTTATATAGTAATTAGAATCACGCCATATTTAAGATTCTGTTATTTCTTCTTCGGGTTCCCATGTGTAACTGAAAACCAAAATTGGAATTCTGACAGTACAGAAAGCAGTTGGAGTAAGAACTATTCCGTGTTAGGCATTAGATATTAAGTACAATTTCATCATTAATGTGTAATTACGGTTTGTTAAAATAAATACCAATATGTTTATTGAATTTTTTATTTATCCTGTAATTTTCTCAGTTTAATCAATACAGTTTGAATATTTTCTTTATAAAATAATAACACATTTTCAAGTTCAGATGGGAAAATATAAATAAATAAGATCAATTGGATCAGTACGGAGTGAAATAAACTTCATTATAATTGAAAGGGGGAGGGATGAAAAATATATATATTTAAATCATACGATGAAATTATATTAATATTGAATTAAAATCTTAAGTATAATAAATTATACATACACATGCATCCAAATGATACGATGCTTGAGGAATCTATACATATATATATATATATGTATATGTATATATATATATATATTTATATATATATATCTTATAATTTATTATGCTCTATTTTCTGGTAAAATATCATTTTAGGACATGGTTGAAAAAAATATCAGAACTCAAAAGCTATAACTTTTTTATTTCATTTTTTTGAAACGTTAAAAGGCGTTACTTTTTAAGCTTTTAATAATTTCTTCGTAAAAAAAACCTTCTCATAACATCGTAAAACAATCATTATACGTTTAAATAAGCAATTTTGTATTTAAGTAATATTTACTTGGATATCGTTTTCTTTATTAATAGTTTCTATTTTATACATGTAATTGATTTGCTTATCTCAATAATCTTCCCCAATAATTTATCACATTTTGTCTCTGTGTGTCTTAATCAAAAATTCTGTCTTTTTATTTACAGAAATCACTCGTATTTTTAACATAAAGCTTTCATAAACTTTTTTTTCTTTCTAGAATCAGTCATTTTTTTCCTCTGTCGTGTCTGAATTCTAGATTTGTTTTCCGGCAGAAAAAAAAAAGTTTGTACTTCATGGAAATAAAATACAAACATTTTATGTAAGTTTTATCACAACTATTTTAGGAGGTAATGCATAACAATATTTTTCGCGTTCATAAACTTTTTATAACCCCAAAGTTTTAAGAGCAACCATATGTCTTGAAGTATTGCATTCTTTTTCTAACGCATAAATGCTTCCTAAATTTTGATACTTAAGCTAAAAATAAACTCATATTATTAAGTGGCTATGTAAACGTTACTAAAAGTAAGGAAATTTCAACTGAATTTTATTCGAGAGAATTTTCTTTATTTTCTTACTTAGCATATCTCTAGCATTATTTTAAAAAACTGGTGACTCATATATGTAGGAAAACTTTTTTCCCTTATGTTCTTAAATATTTCTGAAAGATGTGCATTTAATTCAGATTATATCATCAGTATTATATTTACTGCTGTATTCTTATATAATATTACAGACTTTGTGTATAAAATGTAATGAGTAATCATCTTAAATTTTATTTACTTAAATTTTAAATATGATAAAAAAAATTCTTTTCTTGATATTTTATCGTAGAATATGAAAAAAAAAATTAATTACTAAGATTTTTAAGTACGTAAGATTTAGTAACTCTGAGATATATTTAAGAATAAAGTATAGAGTAATCTTAAAATAATTAAGATTCTAAGAGATTTGTCGTGAGGAATATTAAATTATTATGTGAATTATGAGCCATATCAAGCAATCCATTAAAATTTATGCAATTTTTAAGACCATTTTTCAATCAAGAAATGAGGTCGTTCAGGCAGTTTTCAATCTAAAATCATCTCAAGTGAAAAATATATCCTATATTTTGATTTAAGTCGTAATGACAATGCGTTTCTTAATAGCATGGAAATTCACTGTGCGTCTTTATCTTCTGATTTCTTGACATAAAATTCAAAATTAAAATAATTTATTTTGAATTTTAAACTAATAAAAATATTTGTTTCCAATGTTATTAAATTTCACTTGAATAAATATTTTACAAGCGTGATTGTGAAAAAAAATTCCCACTAAATAAATTCAATTCTAATAGTACACTCTAAGAAAATTTAAAATAATAGATATATTATTTTATTAAATTTCAAATGTACTTTATAATATAAATCACCAAATTAAAAATCGATAAGAATTGAAAATAAAACAATTTTTGACACCTACTGTATAATCTTTAGGAACTTGGAATGACTTTATTAATTAATTATACTCTTAAAGTTATCGTACTCATACGTGCATATATATATATATATATATATATGTAATACATGTGCACCATAAAGTTATAAATAGTACCATAACTTTTAAAAAAGTCTTATCATAAAACATATAGATGTGTAATGTGAACCAAAATAAAATATACAAAAACTGGAAACGTCATGCTTTGATAAATTTATTGAGCAAAATCACCGTTAAAGAGAATATCCGAAATCAATAAAATAAAATTCGCCTAATACCGCAGAAACACCTATAACTTTTACGATTCTGATGTCATTGACATTTCTTTTCCTTTTCTCTCCAAATACCCTTCCTTTCGGATCAAAAGACAAACGAAACTGAAATGAAAATCCATTGCAAAGGTGAAACAACAATCCAGAACAGACTAAAAATGAAAATCCCTCATGAACAAAAAAAGAAAACAACATACACACAACAAAGAAGGAAGAACGACCAACAACAAACACTTGAGAGTCTCAGAAACCCTTTCACTTCTAGATTCCAGGATTGCCACACTAACCTAAAATGGCTCAAAGCTTGCGCATTACAATGGGTGATAAACTGCTTCGCCTGTATGCATCTGTGGACCGATTGCTTGTAGGGACAAGATCGTAAATAAGGACTTAAGAGGCCCTTTCTGGTGGAAAATACAATGGAGAGGGTAGGTTAATACGAAAAATGTGGAGTGTCGCTTGACGAGGAAGGTCGAATTTTAACTCCGTTGACCTTCTCTTTAATGACGTGACACCAAAATGCTTGAATACTTGACTGAAAATATGCAAGATGACTAACTTTTGATTCGATTGGTAGAAAAGGGGGCTTCGTGACGTCACCAGGAGGGAATTCCGGAGTACTTACAAGATAAGGTATTTATAAGGAGGGACAGAATTGTGGAAAGCACAGTTCTCCTCCAGCATCCAAACAGCAGGTAACATGAAGGTGAGTTAGCTCCTTCGGATATATCTACTGTTCACAGGAAGTTTGGCTAAAGTCAATTACCAATGGATATACAATGACTGACTGTCTCAATAGGATTTGATTGATCTAGACCATTGGATCTTATAGATTTGTGAAATTAGTACTGATAGATGCTATAATTTAAATCTAAGGTGCTTTACTTTGAAAGGAATGCTAAGACTGCTTAGGATTAATGCGTTAAGATTGAGATTAAGTTAGGATTAATGTGGAAGACATATTTTTGCCAATGATATTGCTACTTTCTCATTTGAAGAAAATTCGATACAGAAATATAAATTTAAAATTTAAATTTGAGAAACTTTTAAGTAAATTCTTTCTTCAGAAAGTGTTAATGATTGTAAGAGCTATATTTAGTCCGCTTATTTTTTGAGTTTAATTTATAGCTGACTAAAATAATTTATAAAAATTGATCTAGCAAAAAGTTATATTTTATATTGTTTCTTTTAAAAAATAAGATTTTAATTAAGTGATTAAATATTAGTGCAGATTTTATTTTTCGCCAATTTTTATAAATGATTAGTTATGCATTTGATTAATAATCAACAAAATACGGATTCATCTTTCTATAAGCTTTGGAAGAATGTTATTTTTTAGTTTAGTTGTCAGAAAATAAGTTATGTTCATTATAATACAACTATATATTTCAGTGTTATTTGTTAGAGAAATCAAAAATAATTAGAACAGTTATTTTGATGATTAATTTAACTTTTACTCCTGAAACTAGAAAAAGTACTTAATGTAATATTTATTTCATTGAAATATTTCTTAATCGGGGTTCATTAAATCTACAAAGGGCAAAGATATCGAAATTCCTTATTTTGGTGTGAAAAATTTTATAAGCTATTTTTTATCTGCTATAAAAAGGACTTAATATAGAGGCTAAGATATTTTTAATTAATTTTAGTTACCTTTAATTTTGTCTTTTACTTAGGATTTTTTTATATAACCATATCAAATGAGCAATATTGAATTATCTTGTACTATTATTATTATTATTATTTTGACATTTACATTTGAAAGGGAGATATTTTTTTTTATTTCAAGTACTAATTAGCTTAAAAACTTGTAATTTTATAGATTTTTGTTGCTCTGGCTGTAATATCCAGCTGTCATGCAGCAATCCTCCTGGCTCCTAGGAATCCTGATGATGTAGGAGCAGCAGTCACATTCAATAACCAAGACGTAAGTAATATAAGTACATCTAAAATTTCTTAAAAATAATTAGTACAAAATTCGTAAATTTTAAATTATAAAAATAACAAATAATCCCTTTTTAGAAAATTAAAACCTTCTGAAGAAATAATTATTTAATTTTTTAATTAGAGTATCTATTTTATTTTTTCTAAAGACATATTTTGAAAATCCAGTCTAAGATGTACAAAACTGCACAATTATCATTTGAATTTTAATATATGCAACGCACGGTATACGATTTTATAGTTTCAGTATTTACAAAGGAAGAATTTTATAGTTTCAGAGTTTGCATGACTTGTTATTGTTTTTATATTGATTCCGAGTGAATGAATACGAATGCATTAAATGACCGTTGACTCTGAGTAAAATTTAAGTTGCATGAGTAAAAAACGTGTGAATTTTTCACTTGAGGAAGATCTAGATTGTTTTACAACGCAAGACTTTTAGTGTGTGTGTTCTCACAATTCTTTTTTTGTTTGATTGCATAATTTTTTCGTTATCTATGTAACCCTGTTGTATACAAACGTACAGTATAATAGAAAATAAATATTATGTTGTCGCATACTGATATATAAGTAGTATGATGTAAGATAAATTTATCTGTTTCAAGCAATTTTTGCACCTCAATTTGAAATACTACGAACAAATATTATTAGATAAAGATTACGATTAGTTTAAATGTTAAATATTCATATTAATTTAGCAATGATTTTCTTAATATTTAAGTCGTAAGAACAGAAACAAAAAATAATAAATTAAAAACTTTAATGATAAAGCATATATAAATAAGATTTACTTTTAAAATGCAAGCTTCATTCATTTTAATGTAAATAATTTTAAATCTTTTTATCTCTTACTATTTACTTAAACATCAGTTTTAATTATAAGAAAAAAGTCACAAACTTTCGGAAAATATGCTATCATTACGTAATATTAGGATTTTTAGTAGAATTGTACGAAAGGTAGAACCTACATTTAAATTCGTTGATATCTCGCTCTGTTTAAATAACGTATCTCTGTCAGTATCAGTATAATTAACCTTCATTAACAACGTAAGGCTCAAAGATTTCTGTTATGACATGACTATTAATACACATTAATTAACAACTATTTTAAAAACGATCCCCTAACGTAAATAATTCAACATTTTAAATTTGTTTCATAACAGTATAACATTTATTGTTTTTCAATTAAATATATGTGTACAAAACATTTTTTTTTTTCATTTTCAACGTGATTTTAAACGATAATTTCATATTTTAGAACTAAAAACAAGCCATATTTGTGACATTAACATTTGTTTGGAATGTTTCTTAAAACAAATTCTGAAAGAATATTATGAAAATGTGTATTTGGCTTAAATTTTAAACCAAATTTAAGGAGCACAATTTTTGTATTTGATTTGCTATTCTGTATTTCAGGGATTAGGAAGGTACGATTTCGGATATAGCGAAGGTCATCCTTCAGGAGCATCTTTCCGAAGAGAATCGGGCGACGCCTTAGGCAATAAAGTTGGTACTTTGGTCTTAGAGATGCTGATGTAGACTGAGAGTAGTAAGATATGTAGCCGATGCCAATGGATTCCGAGCAGACGTCACTTCCAACGAACCAGGTGTTGCTCCTCAAGATCCAGCTTCAGCTACAATCAATAAACCTGCCATAGTACCAGCTCCTGTAGTACCTGTCGCCCCAGCTATTGCTGTACCACCACCCCCTCCTCCAGCAGTAGTATTTCCACAACCAAAACCTTATCCACCTCCACCACCTCCACCTCAGTACAACTACATATATGATGCTGCTCCAGTAGCACCTCCACCTCCACCTCCCCCACCACCAGCATACTATGCACCTCCACCACCACCACCTCCTCCACCCGCATATGCTGTATCCTCCCCAGTAGCTATACCTCCTCCAGGACCAGTCGGCAAGGGCCCAGCTGGATATGCAGCTGCCTATGGACCAGCACCTCCACCACCACCTCCTCCACCTCCACCAGCATACTACAACAATCTTGTACAAGGAAAAGGGTATGTCAGTGCTGTAAGAAATTACGGTAGCCTCATCCCTCCTTTCGCTGCTGCACCTCCACAGTATGGTTTTCTGAATGCAAACCCTCATTCCAACCTCTTGTCTATCCATTATAACAGCATGATTCTCTAGTTTAATAAATGTTTCTCGTAGCTTTCAAAATGGCAATATCGCTGAGATGGTGCTACTTTCGATAACAATAATTATTAGTTTGGTGATTGAGGAGACTGGCTTGAATTGAAAAACACTGTCTAGGGTATATGAAATGCGAATTTCAGTTGGCTATTTATTTCTATAAAATCAAATTTACTTTTGAGAACTTTTAAATACATTGTACTTAAATCCAAATTTAATAGTATTTCTTTCATAATATGAATGTTGAATTCATAATGTGAAAAGAAATCCATTGAGTAAATTATACTGTAAAATAGATCTATGCAGTTTTGCTATCAATGCAAATGATAAATATTTAAAAAACGTACTTTTTTTTCAAAAGTGAGTTTTTAAAATGTTATTATATTATTTCCTTTTTAATTAGTTATCATTACGCATTTCTAAAAGAGGGCAATAATTTAATTTAAAATTTGCAATCCTTAATAATATTGAATACATACTTCATCCTATGTATAGCTGAATGAATTTCTTAATTAAAAATTTAGATTAAAGATAATTCAAATTTCAAAATTACACAAGAGATGCATCTTGCAAAAAAATACTAGTTTTCATTGGAAAATTCTTCCAAAATTCTTAAATAATTCATTTAAAGTTAAACTGCACCACACACACATGCAGCTACAAAGGAATACAACTTCAAAGTTGAGCTACCAGATTCAATTCCTTCCTATCCTATTTCTTTTCAAACTTTGAAGACGTAGTTTCCTCTAGATCATCCATCCTAATAGAGAATTTTTGATATATTTAAAAAATTTACCCTTCTTTCCCTAACTTGAATGTAGTCAGTTGAATAACACTCGAAAAATATGTCAATATTAACAATTATAATTCATTAATATGATACTTAACATTTTTAAATTTTATGTACCTTAAACGTAAGTTTGTTGCATTGTTGAAAATTTAAACTATTATGCATCGAGATGATTTTTTCAATAACTAAATTAAAACCTTAAAAAATATTCTTGTATAAAATTACCAACTTGTAATTTTACTACAAATAATAGTATTTCTTTTTAAATAAAGAAGTTCAACAGTTTAAAGAAGTGTAAGCCATGGAATAAATAAAAGCTTCAATAATGATTTTTACTAATAATATTTTCCTATCATGCTTTGCAGGGTGCTTCGTCCATATCTTTCCTAATTGAAGTCTAGTTTTCTTATACGTATCATTCCTAAGCCATAAGATGTCTACTTTTCAAGATAATATCCATTCCTTTACGATGTCAGTTTAATTTTGAGGAAATGAAGAACTATCATAATTTAAATAAATTATTTCTTCAAATAACAGGATATGTGTGTGTGTGTGCAATGAAAAACCGTCAAAGCAACAATTTTTTATTTAAGTGTTTCAAACCATTTTGATATGCTATTTACTTACCATTGTTAATTATTTTATACTTTTGTAAATTTTATGTTCTTAAAATATGCACATTGGCATGGAGCTTTTTGCTTTTCTTCTAATTCAGAATACTGTGTACTATACCGTGGAATTTTGATACTGTTTCTTTTCATATGCAATATTTTCCAATTTTATTGTGAGTTTTTTTTTTCAAATTTAGTCATTATTATGAGGTATCGTAAGCGTAT
>BMAO01028528.1:0-30966 GCA_019973975.1 Trichonephila clavata | reverse complement strand
ATAAATTTGCAGCTAAACAAAACTGAAAGATGACATTGTTTACACATGAAATTATCAGGGATTTTTCATTTGGATGAATACACATTCCAAAATTCTAGAGAGCAATTCTGCATTTTGATTTGTAAATCATTTATGAAGAAATTATGTATATATTTAAATGAAAAATGACCTTTATTTCAAATTTCTTTTCATACTCTAATCTTTTTATGAAGCCCAGTGGCTGAATGGTTAGTGCATCGCGCTTCCACACCACAGGTCCGAGGTTCAAACCCCGGCTGGCAAGGTTGACTCAGCCTTTCATCCCATCAGTGGGTCGATAAAATGAGAACCAAGCTTACTTGGGGACTAAACACTGGGGTTTCACTTCAGGCTGACCACCTGATCGAACACCTGGTCATGTACCCCAGCGCCCAATGTCACGTATACTGAGATGGGCACATAGGCCTTGGTCCTCATGGGCTGTTGCGCCACTGAGTTTGAGTTTTGAACTTTTTATACAAAATACTACTTAAATAGTAAGAAAAATTTTTAATTAAAAAAACTGACATATTAATTATTACTTTAGCCCAATCTTAACATTTAGCAAATAAAATGTATCCAACATATTGGATACAACTTTTAGCATTTACATAACCAGATGCAGATACAAATATATATATATATACTGTTGATGTAATTTGCTTCCAATGATAAATACTGAACTAGGATTTATTATTATAAAATACAATTTAGAGAATACTATATTAACACCTTAACTGCTGATAAAATGTAATGCAATTCACTCCCTAGCATCATTATTTCTTATATAGCACATGTTATGCCATGTATTGTGGGCGAGAGAAGAGTCAAAAATAAGCAAATCCTTCACAAACACTATCAAGGTTATTTTATTGCATCCCAAAGCCTCTGGAACAGTTTTACTGACAGCAGAGCATTATAGAAGAGATTTATTTTGGAAGGATATATGTATGCCGGGGGGGGGGGGGCATTTAACGTGCCATCTGAGCGAAACATATATATACGCGGGCAGCAGTTAAGGAATTATTTGCTGGCAACATCAAATTTTACAATTTTTTCTATTAATCTTCCAAATCAAACTTGATTGCAAAATTTGTGCATTGTATGTGCAATTAAAATATATCAAAATTTGAATGGTATATGAATATATAAAACATAATGGATAACAATTTTATTTTTTGTGCGAAACAGAGTGCCTTATAAAATTGGATTTCTTTTTGTATGTTTTCTTACACACTTTGCAGACATGAAGCTTGGGATTCCCATGAGCCCGAGAATGTCGATTGAGTGTCTGTTGAAAACGAAATGTAGCCTTACATATTTCACAAGTAAATAGTTTCTTATTCAAGTGTCTTTGGTAATGTGCTGCAAGATATGACTTTGAAGTAAAACTTGCATTGCATTTCTCACACAAATAGGGTTTTTCTTCAGTATGAGTACGATAATGTTCCTTTAGGTGATGAGCAAAAGGATACGATTTATTGCATACATTGCAGTTAAAAGGCTTATCTCTGGTATGAGTAAACAAGTGATATTTTAAACTAGCTTTGAAACTAAAAGTTTTGTTACAAATTTCACACTTAATTTGATTGTGTTTTCTTTGTAAACATTCCTCATTGTGGTCTTCCTCAATGGTAGAATTATTATCACAACCACCACATACAATTTCTTTTTCATGAACACGAGCATGGGCACTAAGCCAATACTTGGAAGAAAATTCTTTGTTACAAATTTTGCAAATGTGAATTCTTTCTTTTGAATGGACTCTAATGCGATGCTTTATGAGGCCACTCCTTTGAGCATAACATTTTCCACATTTTTCACACTTGTATTTCGATGTTTTTTCAGGTTTCTTCTTCTGTGAAACACGTGTTTTTTCAGGTCCCTTGATCAGTGAAACACACGTTCCTTCAGGTTTTTTGTTCTGTGAAACACATGTTCCTTCAGGTTCTTTGTTCTGTGAAACACATGTTTTTTTCAGGTTCCTGGTTCTGTGAAACACATATTTCTACAGGTTCCCTTGTTCTGTGAAACACATGTTTCTTCTGATTCCCTGATCTGTGAAACACATGTTTCTTCTGGTTTCCTTGATCTGTGAAACAGTTTCTTCAGGTTCCTTGTTCAGTAAAACACATTTATGTTCTTGTAAATTATGCTTAGATGAATAGTTTTTCTTACACACATCACATTGATGAAGATCTTTTGGCATACATATAGTCAAACGAAATTCAGGATGTACTTTGAGAAAATGGCATCTTAAATATCCCACATTACCAAAATTTCTACTACATTTCGGGCAATTGTGAAACTTATCAGTTTTAGAAATCTCGATTTTAACGTCTATATATTCTGATGAAGCTGAATTTTCACTCATGTGGAATAAATATATATACTTCGTAAAAGTTCGTTAAAATTTAAATCACTTAAAACTCTATTAATTAAAATAAGTTTGAATTGATAACCACAAACTACCCACACACACTTTTTGAAGCAAATTTCGTCGAGCTTTGTCTGAAAAGAAAAATATTAGGAAGCACTTATCTTAACCGTTACGTTTTCAATATGTTTCTGATTAATTACGGTTTATCAACAAAAACAGTATTGTGTCATGCTACAACACCCCATTCCCGCTTAACTAACGAACGGTTTTCCTTGAGGAGGAGAGGGAAAAGCTACAGAGGGATAGCATTTTTTAGGGTTGCAGAGTCAAGCTATTATCTCGCCAATGCGGTGGTTCTTTCGAAAACGTATTGCATGCATTTTTCAAATAAAATAGTTGATACTGTCGATCGTATTTATGAAACTTAAAACAATAAATCACGATTGCAAATAATATTTTTTAGAATAAAAGTGTCTAAAAAAGTAATCTTATATGCTTATTTTTTTAATAAATTTCGAAAAGTTTATGACAAAAGACATCACGATCAATTATTTATTTAAAAGTATATTGATAATGAATATTTATTTTGCAATTTCTTTATTTTAATCAATGATTTGTTTCGATCATTATATTGGAAAGAAGTTGAAATTAAATTCATCATTAAAGGAAGTTTAAAAAAATCATTACGTACATTAACAAACCATACAGTATAATAGCCTTTGTTGCTCCATATCCACAAAACCTGTAACAAACCATAACAAAATATTGAAAGAGCTATTACAATGTAATATATTTTGCTTATAAAAAAATAAAAATTGATTTTCATTCTAATTTAATACGAACGAAAATATTTAAAACCTTTCTTATAATTAAATTTTAAAAAACGGGCTTCAGTAATTAACTGTATCTAGTTCTTGAAAATTAGATAAGGTAAAATATTTTTTAACAAAAAATGTATACCCTATTGTATTTACGTATCATACCGTCGACCAATTTCACTACGCCAAAAGACTTCACCTAATGTTAAAACGTCGTCAAATCTGTCATCGTTTCCACACATGCACGAAAACAAATTCCTGCACATTCTCTCTTCTTCACAAGTAAATAGGCGACGATCTAGGAAAATTAAATAATGCTTTAAAAAAATATGTACAACTGAAATAAAAAAAAAAGGTCTAAGAACAACTACAGTATTAAGTGGCTTTAAAACGTCATAATTGAATTCAAAATCGTGATAAATGAGTCTTTTTTATGTAGATACCAACATATAAAATCACATGAGCAGGAATCTAAATGTACAGTTATTTTGCGTAAGAGTTTATTAGCATTACATTCTCTACTGTGGCGGAATCTAAATAAGCCAGTAACAGCCTCCGGACAGGAGTGATCACTTTTGTCTAGTGGTAAGTTACGCGCTTACAAATCGGAAGGTACCGTGTTCAAACCTCCGATACTACGTAATGTGAGGGCTAATGGCAATCGACCTCGAAATTTCGAACAATTTTTGAAGATGATACCTGGGTTGGCATCCACACTAATGTGAGGAAGTCCCGTGCATCAGCCCTCTCATTAGGGCTCAAATCTGTGAGTCGATAAAGCTGGCTATGAAATTGTGACCATGGCCATTAAGCTACTGCGGTCAACGTGTGATTCTGCTGTTTCTCATTTTACTAAAACACCCCGTTGTTTTTCAAGTAATTAACGTAATTATGTAGTAGCATTGATGACGTAAAGATTGATTGATGATGGTAAGGGATGTGGAACAATAAAGCCCTTTTTTTAATGTAATTTTTCTCTGATCATTATCCAAAGTATTTCACTATCTGCAAAAAAATAACTCTAAACATTTGGATTTTGACACTGCTTCCTCCAAAAATTTTCTGAAGATGATAGTGCATCGGCAATCAATCTGAAGTACGTTCAATAGATCATTCTTGTGGAAAGTATAATACATACAACAGTCAACGGCATGGTTTCCTGAATATTAATTCTATTACAAGTTGAACAATCCTAAAATTGAACTTGTTTAAAAGACCAGGGGTTGCAATTATTCAGCTGAAAATCTAGATTCCCAGAATCTCCCCTCTCTCGTTTGTTGTCCAAATAAAATATTACACATTAATAATCGTTATTTTCTCCAGAATTTTAAAGTATTTGTAGTCGTAAAAGTTTCCGATAGTTTTTTTCTAAGCTATTTTGATAAATGTAAGCATGAATATCTTCCGAGACTACCCAGTTGATATTTACATCGAATTCTGTTACAACTTTTGCGGTTTTATTCGCTTGTTGATCCCAAAAAATTTGTGAGTAACTCAAAATCCAAAGAATACCAATTGCGTATCATAATGTGAAGTATTAGTGGTTTCTATGGCTAACGTTAGGTAATTTGTTTGAGAAGCTTTGTAGTGCATATAAAACAATATATACACACTGCTGGACACCAAGAAAGACAAGAGATAGCACAACAAAATTTATTTTGTAGATAACATGTTGACCAAGTATCAAATGATTAAATTTATAAACTTCTGGAAGTGTGGTTCCTGCCAGAATCAGTAGCCAGAGTAGCCACCATTGTTGGAGATCACCGCTGTCACACGCCTCGGCATTGATTCAAAGAGACTTTAGACGTGTTCTAGGGGTACAGCAGACCAAGCAGCTTCCACACGTTGCCGAAGTTGATCTGGTGTGGCAGCTGGGCGTGTAATCTGGGTCAATCGTTGAGCAAACCTGGACCACATGTTTTCTATCGGCGAAAGATCCGGAGAGCGAGCCGACCAGGGAAGCAACTCAATCTGGTGATATACGAAGAACCTTTGGACAATGCGTGCCACGTGTGGTCGCGCATTATCCTGTTGAAATATGGCTGTGGCCAAGCCCTGAAGGTAAGGAAGGACGACTGGCTCCAACACCTCGGAGATGTAGCGCTGGCTGTTTAAAGTATCGGCAATGAGTACTAGAGGAGTGCAAGAGTGATATCCAATACCACCCCATACCATAATACCCGGTGAAGGACCAGCGTGGCGTGTGCATAACGCAGCTGTTCAGCATCCTCTCTCCACGGTGTCTCCAGATCGAATCCGAAGATCGTGGTGTTGCAGACAGATTCGTGACTCGTCAGTAAAGACAACTTCATTCCATTCTGCCGCCCACATCCTTCTTTCATCGCACCATTGGCAGGGGAGACGCCTGTGGTTCTGCGTCAAGGGTAGACCAAGCAATGGACATCTTGCGGACAGACCATTCTGCTGTAAATGGCGTCGAATGGTACGCGCAGACACTGAATGATGCGTTACAGACTCAATGTGCTGTGCTATGGTTCGTGATGTGACTGAGCGATCCCTCACTGCCATGCGCACAATTTGCCTGTCCTCACGTGAAGTGGTGCACTGAGGTGGATGCGATAGACCACGTCGGTCCGTCGTACCCTCCTGCATCCAACGGTCACATATCCGCATTACAGTTGTTTGGTTTCGTCCAACAAGCGACTACCGATTTCCCTGAAAGATAATCCACAATCTTGGTAGGCCACTATCCTTCCTATGACGAACTCGAGTATTTGATCAAAAGCTGATCGCTGTTTTCTACAAGACATAACTGGTCGTTTTTTTTGAAAAAATCACAAGAAAAACATATTTTCCGAACTTGAAATCGTCGAAATCTCCAAGCCTTCAATAGCGCTTTGAGGTGGCGCCACAGGCGTGCGTGATATGTGTCTGCGCTGAAATTCTAATCATTTGCATATCTCACCTCCGCTAATGCACGTTGTAAATTTCATGATATGTGCGTGCTTCGTTCAGGGTGTTGCATTTACGGTGACCAGCAGTGTATATCGGATAAAATGAGCAGGTAATAATTAAATTCAGTGAATTCATCCAAAGCTTGGCAAGTAATCGGATTCTAGATTCTGTCCTGAATACAGGATTGACTGAGTTTATTTTATAAGTGAAGGAAGAGCATTTTGAGTAACATCCGTTGTTGAACTAACACGTTGGCTTTTAGATGCATTTATATTAATTATAAAAAAATGCCAGAATTTGTGTTCTATTTAAACATTAAATAAACTTTTAAAAGGGATTAATAAGCTTTTATTTTGGAAGCTGGATTCATTTGTAAAAATCTTGCATAGGTCTGTAAAATAGATGATAGAAATAGTAATATACATTCTGTTCTCCGATAATATTCAAACTTAAAAGAAATGTCTTAACACTATTTTTATAATCATTTAGTTATTCTATATTTGATGACCCAGAGCTTTAAGGATACAATGAAGAAAATTTTTCGTTCGAAATTTGATTGAGGAAAAGGTTTTGTACCAACCTTCCAATTTTTTTCATATAGAACTTGAAAAAAATTGAAAGTTTTTAATTGATCCTCTGACTATTAATGATGAGATAGGTATTTAAAAAAGTATTGCAAATGCTATTGTTGGTTAATTGAATAAGAATTTCAACTCTCGGATCACAATGTTCATAATCTATATCTTTGCAAGCATTAATTTCTTTCAGAGCTTTATTTGATTCAATTTAACAATTTGGCCGAAGTCGGAACTTGCGGTCAAATAAACCATACAGTCATTTACTGATTCAGTTTAAAGAAATATTCTCCTGAATATTTACACTCATGTCCATAAATTAAGGATGATGAAGTTCAGGCAAAGAAAGGAACAGAAGCAAAACAAATTTGACTTATTTGTAAAGTCTATTTATTAAACAAAAGGTAAAGAGCAAAAAATATGCTATATGTTTGACATAATTAATAAAAATTGTGCTCGATTTTTACTCCCTGGAGCAAATTTAAAAAAAGAACCTATTTACAAAAAACAATATGACATGGTTAGCATGTCTCCCGGACGATGCAATACAGGCCTTACAACACCTACGCATGCTGAGTATCAAATTATTAATTTGATCTTGGGGAATATTACACCACTCATCAAGCAATGCCCTCCGAAGTTCCGATAGACAGGTGGGAGGGGTTGACGGGCAGCAATTCGTCGGCCAAGCATATCCCACACATGCTCTATTGGATTCAAGTCCGGTGAGTATGCTGGCCAATCCATACGGGTGATATCCTCCGATTGAAGGCATTCGTCTACAATGTTTGCACGGTGAGGACGGGCGTTGTCATCCATAAACAGAAATTCAGCACCCATGGCGCCCGAAACAAACGTACATGTTGTTCCAGAATGACATCCCGATAGATGTGGCCTGTCATCGTTACACTCTGAACATGCAGGTCAGTTCTGGAACCAAGAATAATTCCTCCCCAAACGAGCCATCCTGCACCACCATAACGGTGTCGTTCAATGGTGTTCTCTTGGTGGTAACGGGTACCTGGCGCTCTCCATATGAAAGTCCGGCGAGAATCAGACTGCAAACTAAACCTGGACATGTCGGAAAACATCACACACCACTGTTGCAGTGTCCACAATGCATGCTCTCTACTCCAGGCTAATCGCAGGCGACAGTGAGTTGCGGTAAGGGGAACACATCTGACAGGCCTACGAGCATATAGACCAATGTGCCCTAAGTGTCTGTACACGGTCTGACTTGAAACTGTCGTACCGGTAGCTGAAGAGAGCTGACGAGATAGGTCTGATGCTGTGCTCCGTCTGTTTCTTTTGGCAGTAACTGCCAAATACCGGTCCTCATTCGGCGTTGTAACTCGGGGCGACCTGTGCTGTAACATCTACTCACATTACCATCACCTTGGAATCGTTGCGAAAGCCTGGAGATGACACTCTGGGCGATTACAAGTTCCTCGGATATTTCCAGCTGGGTACGCCCACATTCCAGTCGTCCGATAATTCTACCACGTAAAAAATCATCCAAATGCTTCCTTTGTGCCATAATTATGCGGTTATTGCACTGAAAGGCTTTTAAAGCGCTTGTGAACAATTTTACTTCTTTGGCACCATTCCTTATATACCTCTCTCTTACACTTTCGTCATTGTGACGTACTATCCGCGCCATCTGGTGGTTTCCTGTAATTTGCATATTCTTCTTCAAGATGTGTGTGATAATTCTACAGGTGAAATTTTTATTTTAGAGTTCAATTTCTGTGTGATTCTGAATTATCCTTAATTTATGGACATGAGTGTAATAAAGTTTGCCTCGGAGAGGGGATCTAACCCATAATAAATTGGAAATGTGTGGATCCTTTTATATATTTGAGAGTTCTAAGCATGATTGTATTTTTCTTCTTCATCAACACTACAGCCGATTTCCGGCTAAGCCTGTCTGTTAGTTTAAACCACCTTGATCTCTGTTTATTGCTATTGTTTTTCATCTATTTATGCCGATGTTTCACAAGCATTTTTCTATGTTGTATAGCCCTCTTGTACGCGGTCTGCCTCTTCTTTTCTTGCCTTCTGGTTTTGAAAACGTTGTTTGCTTAATTAGGTTGTTGCTATCAAACCTGAATATATGTCCAAGCCATCTTAGTTGTGAAGCCTTAATTACTTTAATTAAATTTGGCTCTCTATATTTCCTTTGTAATTCAAAAATGTAAAGTTTTCTCCAGACCTCCTTAATTGCTTCAAAATTCTTTTCAATATTTTTCGTTCAAATCTCTTATAAGTTTTCCTCATCCAGTTTTCTCATTGTCCAGCACTCACTACCATATAAAACTACAGATCTTATAAATGTTTTGTACAGTTGTACTTTTGTGTTTCCTTGCTTATAAATTTCGAATTAAACTAATTTCTCAACCATAGCAACGTCTATTAGCTATGTTGATTCTATTTTAAATTTCTATTGTTATTTACAATTGTACCAAAAAATATTTAAATTGACGAACCTCTTCAGAAATATAATTATGTTTTGTCAGTGGTCCCTGATTCAAGTTCCTGCCATAAACTTTGTCTTTTCTTCATTGACAGTCAAACCCATATTTTTTACTGCCACTTCAAGTACATAAAACGTTTCAACAATTGCTGTTCTTCCCACTATGTCTATATCGTCGGCCTATACTAACAGTTGTACAGACTTTCTGTAGATGATTTTGTGTGTTTTATGCCAGTCTCTTATTGCTTTTTGAAGGACCAGGTTAAATAACTGGCATGAAAAAGAATCTCTTCGTTTCAATCCTTTTTCAGTATAAAAAACATCTCTGAAAAAGTTCTGCGCTTAACTTATAATTCTGCATTTCTTTTTTATTAAGGGTCACCTAATTTCTTGGGTATTCCCAACTCCAACATTCTTCGAATAGCTTCTCCCAATCAATGCTGCCACAAGCTGTCTTAAAATCGACAAAGAGGTTATATGTATCGCTGCCATATTCTTTAGACTTTTTAAGTGTCTGTCTGAAGTTGTGTAGTTGATCAGTTGTAAATCTATCTTTTTGAAATCCGCACTGATATTCTATTATTTTATTTGAATATTCACTAAGTTGTTCAGCCAAGATGTTATATATATTATGAATTTAACTTTATATGATGCATTTAACAGGGTAATTCATCTATAGTTAAGCATTCAAACTTGCCTCCTTCTTGAATATTGGACATATAAATCCATTCTCCCATTCAATGGGCTTTTTTCCCACAGTCCAAAAATATCATGTTATTAACTTCAGACAAAAGTTTCTAAGCAAATCATACAGGCACCTTAATTTTTAAATCTAAAACTTATCCTAAGAACATATCATTCTTCATAACTCTGTTTGTTTTTATAAATCTGTTAATTCAGATATATTTGAAACATATTTTGCAAATGAACACACAGAGACAAGAATATCAAATAACAGTTCAGGATTCATCAATGCACTGTTTGTGAAACTGTCCTTTCTCTTTCTGAAGACATGTATATAAATGTCATTCAGTTTCAAATATTTTAAATGAGTATCTGCAAACAATCTTACATCAAGATAAAGGCAAATAATTCTATATCAAATAAGAGAAATAAAATCAACCTTATCTAATAGAAATAATACATAAACTTTAAACAATTTTTTAAAAATGTATCGTATTTGATATAAAAATATCCAATAAGGTAAATAATTCGAAAATTAAAATGATAAGTTTTTGATTTCTATGTTAATAATCAAAACATGTATCTAAGCAGTTTAAGACATTATTATTATGAATTAAAACAGTTACAAATGTAATATGTGGCAATTAAAATATATTTAAGAAAATTTTAATACAGTACCTTTAAAATGTATAAACAAAGTTTCATCATCATCATAGTTCCATTGCAACACAAATAATTCCTAAAAAATTCTTATGTAGCCAAAAAAAAATATTTTCTTATAGAGCACGGGTTTTTAAACTTTTGATCACCCCCCCCCCCTTTTATGTATCATCCCGATATCGTGGACCCCCAATATTTTGAACACCTTTCCCCAACATAAGGCTGGGTGATTTAAAGATTCCTCAATAATCCTAAGACTGCCTCTGCTACTTATACAGATTTTTTAACACTTCTTAAAAAATAAAAGTGTAGTTGCAAACAATAAAAACCACTGGAATAATATTCTTGATCAAAATACATGTTCTAGTAGAGTTTTTCCATTGGGGGCAATTTAGATATCTAGTTTAGAATGATGCATCTTTTAGTTTTTCCACAAGGCCCTTCAGATTCTGTAAAAGAGGAGAAATGTTAACATTAAATGAGAGATCTTTGCAAACCCCCTAGTAAAGCTTTGGGGACCCCTGGGGATCCACGGATCAATCACAGGCTTATTTACTTAACCTTCAGAAATATTCTTGGAGCATAAAATACAGTAAATCTGCACATATACTTCATCAGAGCAAAGATAACGATTATTAACAAATACTTTAATCCTGAAAACCCCAAATTACAAAGAAAATAATTGATTTGCAGAACTTTATCTTTCTTATGAGGTTTTACAATGTAATTACTATGCCTCAATAAAGCACAATTTTTATTGCTGAAGCTAATATTTGAAATTTGTAAGAACTATAATAGATGCATTCAAAATATTACTAATTATACCTGCGGCATGTATAATCCATGAAATAAATATGTGTACATTTATAAATTTTGTAAAGTACTAAAATTAAAAAATATTTTAAAAAAGATATTACATTGGTAATCATGTTATGTAAAAAGATTGTGCAAATTACTTCTCAGTATATTATACATAACAATTCTGGAGGCCCAAATCACAATCAGCAAACTTTAGTAAAGACAACTGAAGTGTTTACTTAATCCTTTTATTGAATAAAAATATTATATTAACAAATGACAAACAGGGTTTTAAAAAAATAACATTTTATTCCATTGTATACAAGGCAAAATTATTTAATTTTCAAATATATTTTTTAAAAAAAGGAAAGTTGACCAGGTACAAAAATATCACCTACTTATCCCACATATCTTAAACAAAAAGGAAAATATGGACGGAATGATAGATTTTGTTATAAAATGGTATATACAAATGATATATGGAAAAAAAATTAGCTTAACAATATAACAAAAACCGGAATAAAAAAAAAAAATGTAACTACAACAAATGGGAGAGAGACTAAAATCAGATCTTTTTCCACAACAACATTTACAGTTGTACAGATTCAAAAATACTGATAAATTATAATATGATAAAACAGTACATTTATAGTAAAAAAAATAATAATAATTAACTCAATCCAGATACACTTTACCGTAATGGACAGAAATAAATACACCAGTTTCCTTTTAGAATTCAATAATGGAAATTATATTAGTGTACAAATACACATAGAGAAACAATCACATAAAACATTTCAGTATATCAATAAGTACTGATTTTGATTCAAATAATCAAATTAAAAATGATTAAAGAGAGAAAGACTAAAATCATTTTTAAAAAAGTAGCCATGCATTCACTAAAAAATGATTAATTTGAAATGCTATTTATATAAATACATGTATACCATAAAATCTGGCATATATAGCACACTTTAAACACAAAAACTAAAATTTACAGATACATGTTGTTTGACAGGTATTAGAATGATAGCTTTAAAAATAAAGAGATTGGCATAAGAAAAATTAAGACTTCTACATATACTGAAATACTGTTTATTTTTTAAAAAATGATATACCTTATGAACCTATAAAGAGTTGTAGATCTTTAAAATATCCTATTTTTTTAAAGGTTTGGGATAATACCTTGAACTAATGACTTCAAAAAATAAGAGTATTGCATAAGTACATTTCAGATTTCTTCGTAAAAAAGAGGGCGTCTTATACAACAAATATACTTTAAATTAAAAAAATACAGCTTGAAAGTACAGGTGTGCATTATACACTGGATTTAACAGTATAAAAAGGTTTATGTATAGTAAAAATGATTCTTTCACTTCTGGAACATTTTTATAAGTGCAACTATCTAGTCTTCAGAAAAATATAATATTACATTGCACTCCAGTTTTCCATTTTGAAACTGAAAACTGAGAAAATATATACAATCCTTCATTCAAATGCTTACACAAATGCAATTTTTTCAAAAATAATCATATAACATACAAAATATTTTCTGAAAATCCAAGTTTTCATTTATCAAATGTTAAAATCAATATTCAAAATAACTTTCAGTGATTAAATTTTAAAAAGTAA
This sequence comes from Trichonephila clavata, assembly GCA_019973975.1. Taxonomy (NCBI): domain Eukaryota; kingdom Metazoa; phylum Arthropoda; class Arachnida; order Araneae; family Nephilidae; genus Trichonephila; species Trichonephila clavata. The sequence goes on along the minus strand of BMAO01028528.1, from coordinate 18,009 downwards.
GTAAAAATAAAAGATAAAATAATAATTAGAGTATATTTATTTGAATTTAAAAAGTGTCCATGGTTGCACCACTGGTCAAATTCACAAAAGCAATAAGTCACTTCATCCCAGTATTCACTATAATTAAAAAGAAACAGATTTTAGAAAATGAATTCTGCAATTAAATTATACAACACCAAAATATGAAACATCACAGTCAATAGCTGAAATTTTTAACAGAAATATCCTTGTGCATAATTTATGAAAAAGGCATTAAATTTGAACTTTTTCTAAAATATTACATTAAATGCTCTATAGTGAATTAATTACATGAAATAATTAAGTAAAAAGAGAAGTCTAACTCACATTTTTTTTAGAAGTCATAGCAGGGGAAAATATAACGTTTGATTATTGAAAATATATATTCACGCACATTTGTTAAATTTTCAGGAATTGAGCCCATATAATAGCCAATACACATATTAAAAATATTTTTATAATTGCATAACTATCAAGATTTAAAAAATGTTAAATCATAAAGTCATAGTTTTTTTCTTAATTTTGATTTTCTGTCATAATTAAAAGCAGCTGAGATAAATATGATTAAATATTTGATATAATCTCACATAATAAACTGCTTAATGATTTTTTAGTAAGTATACAAGTCTTTCTTTTTAATTTCAGATTAAAAACATCATGTGCTTCCTGTAAAATCGCAGCAGAAGAAATAAGGCACTAATATATAAATATCATTTCATATGTAATAAATCTAAAACTGCTTTTAATTTCAGTTAAACAAAATTTTTTATTTCAGGTAATATTAAAACAGAGCACAAAAAATTGAGAATAAAAGGTCGAGTGAGTGAATGAATATTAACGTCCCATTGTTCAGCTACACGAGGGCTTTTGGGGACGGTCTGCGTAATTTTGAACCATGGTCAAGTGACACGGATGACACCTGAGCTGGCACCCCCTTCTCCTAACTACCACACCATACCAACAGGAGAACGTTTGAGCTCTCGACAGATTTAACGTGCATCGCTGTCTTCAGTGGTACTGGGATCAAACTCATGACACGCTAGCCACGTTCCGATGCCTAGATCACTTGGCTGCCGCAGCCACAAATAAAAGGTCAAATCATGTAGAAAAACCAGTTTTATTCAAAAATACTTTTAATATGAGATACATTTCAGTTGATTATTATGTATGAAATTTTTGCACGCAAATTTTTAAATTCTTACATGCCTTATTTAAGCTAGGTTAGAATTAATTTTTTACTAAAAAAGTTAAATAAATTTTAGTTTAACATAAGTTGAAAACTGCTGACATAAAATATATGCTTATGCAGTTTAAAAAATTACATTTAAATTGATAAAAATCTTTAAAAACTTTATGTTTGAATATTTTAGGTGTAATACTAAAGCCTTAAAGTAGTCAAAAACAAATTATTTCACATAACATTTCCATGTTTTAATTACATTAACAATGGCCTAGTAAATTCAAGCTCAGCAATTTGTTTCTCTCAGGAATTTTGCTTTTGGGATCACAGTTAAAAAAATAACTTGGTTTTTATAAATTGTTTAAATAACTTAAAAATTAATAATTGTTAGTAATCTCTTAAAAAATTCAAATATTTTGTAAAAAACCCATAAAAATTTCATAAATACATTAACTAATAAACTTTTGTGGAAACATTTTTTTGGAAACAAACAAATAAATTTTATATCTTATTTTTAGTAAATGTTTACATCTCCAGAAAGTATTAACACACCACACTAATAAATGAAACATAACTTTAATTAAATCATTAATATTTTTTTGTAACCGATTCCGTTAAAAATATTAATTTGTCATGGAATAAGAATAATGATACTGATAACTAGAAGGCTACCAGAAAATGATGACTGTGCAAAAATATATTTAGAAACCTTATAAAAAATAAAGTCCTGTTAGTTTTCATACAATATATAATTTTAAAATAAATCAGAACAAAACAGACTAAGATTGTAATCTGCATGAAGAGGATTTAACAAGAATTTCAGTAAACAAGGCAAAAATGTGAAAATGAGTTGACTAGACCAAAGCACAAAGACTATAATGCAGAATAACAACTAATAGTTGACAATAAAAAATGTTTAGTTAAACAAGCATAATGAATTCAACTTTTCCCCTCTTATACATAACAGCACTGTTAAATATTCAAGAATATAAGCAAACACATGCCTAAATGAAAAACTAAAAATCTGCAGAAATATATAAAAGGAAATTGTTAATCAAAGTAAAAAATAAGAACATAAACCTAGCAAATCAAAATGCAAATTTAGACTTAGGTTTAAAGTGCGAGTTCTAAACTATTCTAATTGGACAAATTTTCTCTTTAAACTATTCTAATTGTAAAAAATAAGAACATAAACCTAGGAAGTCAAAATGCAAATTTAGACCTAGGTTTAAAGAGAGAGTTCTAAACTATTCTAATTGTACCAATTTTTTCTATTTGTGACTTGGTAGGGTAATATAGAAATATAAAAAAAAAAACAAGGTACAATAAATACAGAATGAATAAGAAATAAACCACTTAAAGATTTTAAAAATTACAGAATTCAATATTATTATGCAGAAAACTGATTAATTTCATAATTTCATCATCTCTTTTTGAATTCAAGAGAGAACTAAATACATTTTATATAAATATTGACTGATATTAAACAATTGACAACTGACTGATATTCAAACAATTCATGTGTTTTGCACTACATTAAGGATCTGAGGATGACAGATAAGATTTATGTTAATGAATGTATTTTAAGAAATTAACATAGACTAATACTTTGAAGTGAGCTATGACCATAGGCATTTTCAAAATTTAAACATAGGGATAGTTACATGATGAACTGAAATGAACATAAAACTGATTTGCTCAACAAACATTAATGAAAGAAATTTGCAATCTTCCCATTACTTTTATTTCATTGATGTCTATCACCATAGTCAGTGTAACATGGGGAAAAAAATATAAAATGAAATTAATCAACTTATTATATTAACTGTTAAAAAAATTTCTAAAATCAAACTGATACAACATGTTATTCAATTTATTTTTTTAACAACTGTCATTCAATACAATTCCTAACTTTTCTTTTTTGCACACAAGAATCTAATTCCCTTTAAGTCAATAAAATGCTTTAAATAAAAATGACTTATGGAGTCTTAAAATAAGCTGAGTGAAATGACAATTTCTCAACTAATCTCATACAGTAAAAAATTACATGTATACTAAATTACATAAATCATTAAACATGTCCATTCCTTAATATTTAAATAGTTATCACCACAGGTAAAATAAATTTTTTAAAAAAATTTAAAAATCCATTTTATATTATGAAAATTAAACATCCAACAAATTTGTACTATTATTTATTTTCAGATCAAAAAGTTTAATACTTATGATATTAATGTTAGGTTGATATACATATTTAATTATTGCATAAGTATAGTTTTAATTATCTGTAAAGTTGCACAAAATATTTCACTGTCATTCCCTCATATTATACATACTTCTTTATTTCAAGCTGCGGTATATGATTTTCCACATATACAGCAAGTTTGGGCTGCTCAGCTGCTTTCCTGCACCCATCATATCTGTCAGCAGGTATATCCTTTCTCTGTCCCTCCAAATTTGATAAACAATCCCGAGTGATAAACTTATCAACTATATTGAACAAAAGTAAAGTTTACCACAATGATAGTTTTCTCTTAAAATAAATGCACTAAAAATATTTAAAATGATGGAAACGAAAAATTACCTCCTTTCCTTTCGATGACCTTTACACATTTGTCATCTTCTCGTGGGCATGTTATTGCACTGTGGATATACCAATTTATATAAAATTCTTCACAACCAGGTTGAGAACTAACACAACTGTAGCACCATAACTCGCATGAAACTGAAAGAATTTTTAAGTTATTGCTTGGATAAGATTTTCATTCTTAAGACAAGGGCTAAAGCGTAGAATAGGAGTAGCCCTTGGATTTGGCGATGTTTATCTAGATGCCAGAATGAATTCCGTTCTTCATTATTATTGAAATACTTATCACTACATACAGGTAGTTTGGTGACTGATTCTGGTTGCCAAGGTCCCCTTAGACTCCCTTCACACCAAACGATTCCGAGTCATTCCCCATCAAACTTGTCCGGTCGACTAGGATTCGGCTTTGTAATTTCCCGCACAAATAAGCCAAGATTCGCTTCCCGCCTTTACACCAGCCGAAACCGGTTCAATCCGTCTTCATTCTCCTTCATGCGGGATTCGGCAGGTCAGATTTCGACCATGATGGAACAAGAATCACACACGATGAATGTAGAATTGCTTATAAACAAAGTGCAAGAAAACAAGGTGATTTATGATGCTAGTGACAGAAATCACAGCAATCGTAATTTTATTGCAAATGTGTGGAGGAAAATTGGAGAGGAACTAAGCATGCCAGGTAAGTTTATATTTTTTCATCGTTTTTTAATTTACATTTTTATTTTTAAAAAAAATTGATGTTGTGTTGTTACAAATGTGTATATTTATGTTTAAACTTAACCCAAATCTTACAAACTTAGTGAAAAATTCTACTGTTTTTGCAAATATGTCTAAAAATATATCCATGCCAACTACGAAAATAATCCCACGTTTTTCTCAAAACAGTTGATATTCGAAAAATGTGTTTTGGTGTCATTTGGCACAGTATACTTTAAAACTATCAAAACAATATCACGAAAATTTGTACGAAATTATATGCATTATTTTACAAAAGATAAATTTTTTTTAATATTCTGATGTTTTTTCAGTTGGAGGTATATATTAAAATGTGAAAATTTTCAAATTACAGTTTTAAGTCTTCAAAACAAAAACAGTTTTAAATATTTCCAATTTAATTATTTTTTAAGCATTTAATTGTATTGTGAAACAGCTTATTTTATTCCTTGCATATTTTCATATCTTTTTTGCTGTAAACATATAAATATGAAAAAAACTACAATTATAAGATTTAAAGTCAAAAGAGCATTGTATGTTTTAATCTTAAGTATTATTTTATGTATTTTTAATATAAAACAAAAATGAATGTTCTGAAGCATAAAACCATTATTAAAATTTTATGTGAATCAATATGCAATCAATTTTTGCTAATTTTTTTAATTAGTTTTTTTCTTGTCCCACCAGATCCAACAGAATGGAAAACAATTCCTCACTCATTCTGAAAAAACTGTCGAATTTCCTTTCATCTTTCCTAAGGTCTGGATGTAGATGATGAAAAATACCAAATTCTGGTCTTTTTCTATTGATCTCGTGGATCCATAACCTATTTTTCTTTTGCTTGCGCCGTTGCCTCCTGCGAAAAATTACAGCGTTTATCAAAACAGCATCCATGTTCGACAGCAACTGATGGAAGAATTATCGCTCCGTGAAGGAAGAATGATTGGCGGTGTGAAGGCGAATCTCGGTTCATTCAGAATCGCTGTGAATTGGAGTGATCACGACAGACTCGGAATCGTTTGGTGTGAAGGGAGCCTTATTCAACGCTTTAATTGAAACAAGATAAATAAAATAAACACAAACAATTTTTAAACCGATTGATTAAAATGACAGTAACAAGTATGAAACACTTTTTCAAACAAAAATCATTTACACATCAGGCATAAATTGTATTAAATACAAATTTAAAGAAATGCATTATTTCACCTAAGATCAATTCCTTCTTCTCTCCTAAATTAAAAATTAAGACAATTAACAACAAAAAAGAATAAAATGAATGAACCTTGTATAAGAAAGTCTGGGAGAAAAGATAACTTTTATAAAACTGGGGTCTTTCCTAATTTAATGGATCGCTGAAAAACATATGATTGCCTGTATGATAAAGCATTCCAACTTTCAGTTAATTATCTTTCTTTTTTGTGCAATCAATATGACCAAAAATGCATAAAATCGAAAATCTAAGTCAGCTATTTTGAATCTTTCTTGTAATTCTTAAAAAGGTGTATCCTCTATTAGAAGAAATAAAATTCCAAGAAGAGGCAAATATTTTATAGATATATATATTTTAAAAGTTTTTTACTTTAAATAACCAAAATCACAATTTCAATTTAATAGTATTAGAATTTACATTTTACTTTGTTAAAATTGGTCTTAACTTGGTGTAAGTGTGCTGGATGATTATGTATATATATCAATAGTTTGATATCTATTTAGAAAGTCACTAATATTGTCAATCCCCCACCCCAGCACATTAAACTTCATTTTAACACAATTATCAATATTTGATACACTATAACTCAAGATGTCAAATATTTATAGGAATTTTAACACAATTCCATGAAATTGAGTGCTGACACAATATAGAATATGATAAATATAGGATTTTTAAAAAACTAAAAGTGCACCACAATTAAAATATTTGGTACTTACAGATTGTCGCTACAATCATCAACATTCAAGATAACTCACCAAGTTGGCAACCCCAATTTCGCATGTGTTGTATGCGCTGAATAGGCAATTACATGCTTCATTTCATATAATGTCACCACTATGTTACGATAATACAAAAGTACCAAATATTTTTAGGAAAGAATAATGAGCACAAATTGGACAAATCCTATTTTAGCCCAGACCTTTATTAACCTCTTAACTGTTGACAAAAAGTTACGCAATTTGCTTCCCGGTGCCCCAGTTTATCGCACGACACCTCGTTATGCAGCGTATTGGACAAAAAGAAAATGCATAAATAAGTACCTTCTAGAACTCTGTTGAGGTCATTTTATGATGAAATTGTCGAATCGGCCACTGGTCCACCAAATTATGAAAAATCGCCAACTTAAGAGTGTTTTTACGCTGTGATCCGACTTCTTCCTCACTGATACAAAACCACAAGGGTTACCAGATTTGGAGCAATTATCGATTTGGTGAAAAAACACTTGGCGGGATAAGTGGATGATTCAACAATTCAACCCATTTTATTGCAAACCAAAGCATTTAGAATAGTTATGATAACAGTACAATGCAGAGTCACACTTCAGAAAGACACATATTTACACCAAGGGCAATTCAGGAGTTAATTGCTAATTTCACAAATTATCTTCATGCTGAATGTGTCCAATACATAAAAATGGAGCAATTTGTTTTTCTTCTTTGCCAAAAGCGTCGGTTAATATACGATTTAACACCTAAGAACACCTTTGTGAAAGAGAACATTTTAGAAAAGAGTTCTTGCATGCCACAAATTAAGAAAATTGAAATCACTTATTAAGGATTCTTTTGTACTGTGATAAATAAAAAGGTTAAAAAAGCAGAGTAAACTCTTATATTCTGTTAGATTCTTAACATATTTTTATCTTGAAAACGTTTCATGCCATAAGTAGTTATTAATACTGCCTCCTAAGCAAATAAATATTTATCACATTTTTTTTCGCCATGGGCTAGAACGATTCAAGAAACTGACATTAAAAAGTGTATCTCCAAAATTATAATATGATACTGTAATAAAATCTCAAAGAGATCTGAATATTTGTAATGAATTACTTTTTATAAAAAAGCTAAAATGTTGTCCAAGACTGTATAGGTTTCAAAATTGTCAAGCATTAATAAAAAATTGCGATGGATAAATATACAACAAATAAATTTGAAATATTTTTTCTAAAATACTCGATTGCTAGAATTTTCACTTATGTAATTTCACCTAACAGAAATGTAAACAAAACAAGTGTAACGCGTTTCAAGCTTTTACAACAAATTAAAAGCGATTCAAAGAGATAAAAAAATTCAACATTTCTTTATTGACGTAAATCGGTACTTAATATGATCTAGAAATAACATTTTAAACAAAATTACTCACTCTTCGGAATTATTGCTATAAACAAATAGAACAGCAACATTTTGAAACAAAACCACACCTCACTGTTCAACTGATGATGCCACTCAGAATTTTCCTTCGAATATTTACATTTAGGCTCCGCAATAATGTTTCCAAAGTTGAAGTGAAAATAACAGTTTCCAAAATCATACTTATTTTTCGTATAATTACTTATTAAGAATTAGTTACTCAAAAATGCCAAGATCTCTGACATGATAAAATTCAAGATCATTCTAAAACTAGTTTGTTAATATGGCATAGAAAAATCTCATCCATTGGAGCTCTGGATGCTTTTCCTTAAAAATTCCTCCTAAAAATATTGTCTCATCTCTTGGCCTATTTAAGAATAACAAATCACATATCTCTCTTCCATTCAATCACCTCAAAAAATTCCATATTTCTTGTAGAAATTCACAGCATTTGCAAAAAAGGGCAGATTTTTGACGATCTATTCCCAGATGTGCCAGTAAGATGATTGTATCTTATGTATCATTTCTAAAGGGATGTATTATTAATATTTGACAAATCTTATTTCCACTAATGTGCGAAACTGCTCGCAAGAAGGTATGTAACCTAGTTAGGGTCACTAACTTGCGGCTCACGTGTCATCAGCTCGAGTCTTAATGGACCGAGTACAAGAGCTGATGCACGTTTAATCTGTCCTGGCTCAACGTCCTCACATTGATGTGGCATGGTAGTTTTAGGAGTGTAGGTATTAAGGAAATAATTCCTAGTTCAGCAACTTCAATTTGTTTACCATTTAAAAATGGAATACATTTCAAAGTAGTTATTAAATTACACATCTCCTAAAAATCTTTTTTAAGTTTTAATTTTAAATGGATTGCCTTATCGCCTGCTCGTGCTAACAGTCTGGATAGCGGAGATGTTTACCGTTTGCACCTCTCTCGATGAAAATTAATGACGAACTGCCAGATAATATTTTTAATCGCTTACTTGGGAAATCTTCAATAACGTGGGCTGGATTTTCTACCGCCAAATCCTCTTTTCTAGCCGAAGATCGATCGCCAAGGCGTATCCTTGAGAGGAACCGGTTTGTAGTAACCAATGCGATACGATTCTCCTCAGAGAAATCTCCGCGTAGTAATACATTGTATTCCTGACATTCGGGTTTTCATTTCAGTGTTGCTGTTTTCTGAAAATATTACCAGTGTAATTTAAAGGGTAGGTTAAACGATTTCTCGAACTCACATTTTAAACTTTTTTTATCTCAAAATCAGATTAAAAAAAACTTTATGTACATGTCAACTAAGTTAAATTTCAAGTTTTTTCTTTTCAAAGCAAAGAGTTATTATTTAAATTCGAAGCAAAATTACATTATTTTTATAAATATGAGACATAAGTATCAAATGAAACATAGTTTTAATTTTTTTTTGCCAGAACAAAGGAAAATAATTATTTATAATAAGGAAAAAACACACATTTTAGTACGATCAATGCAGATTGTCTAGTCAACATTGAGACAGAAACTAATCCAGAAATCTCAAATAGCTTACTATCCTAAATATCTATTATTTGTTTATCTCATCATTACCTTAATTTTTAAAGGAGATAATCACTCACATTTTTCGAAATAATCGAATGCTTTTCTGAAAAAATTTTCTTCCTTTATACATATTCAGAGATGATTTATTTTTTAAAAACATAGATTATTTTATATTGGGTCTTTTTTTAGATAAAATAGTTACAAGGATTTTATTACAATTTGGAAGGGAATATATACTTATATACAGTACAGTATCTTACACATTTCATAATTTTCATTATATTTCTCTTTATTTAATTGCAGATTTTCGAAAAAATAGCGATTTGCAAAAAGCTGTTGATATTGTATGAGTTTCTGAATAGTATAAGAAAATTCATTTCTGCTCCAGATAATAAAAGTGGGCGCCGTAACCTAGTGACCAAGGCAACGGACTCGTGGCCAGCGTATCATGAGTTCGAGCCCAATACTGCTGAAGACCCGCAATGCACAAAAAAAATCTATCGATGCTCAAACATTCTCCCGTTTGTGGGGTGTAGAAGTTAGGAGAGGGGGTGCCAGCTCAGGTGTTGTCCTCGTCACTTGACCGTGGTTCAAAATTACGAGGTCAGTCTCCAAAAGCCCACGGTAGCTGAATAGTGTGACACTTATATTTACTCACTCCAGATGATAAATGTGCTGAAAATAAATCTCGAATTATCCACGCATAATAAAGCTAGAATTTTATACAACCAAAACATCACGGCTCCTAGGATTCCTGGAAAGGGGTGACTGTAAATTGATATCTTATTTGCACCACTTTGAATGAATAGGAAATTCATTAATCAAGAGTTCATTAGGGGTTATAAGCAACAACAACACATATTTATTTATCTTAAATTGTGATTTCAAAATTAAGTATTTTTTATAAAACTAATTAACTCAATTCAAAATAAAAAAACTCTAGAATTAACTAATGCCTTTTTGAAATCCTACATGATTTTATTCCTTTAATTTTTTTTTACATACATCTGTGTAAAATAATTCAATGATTTTTTTTCTAAACAGGATATAAGATGTAAAAATTCTTTTCATTGAAAATGAGTGATTTCCATTTTGTACAATTTATATTTCAATATTTGAACCATATTAAACTACAATTTTAACAAAAGTTATAATTGACATGGTTTAAATATCCATGTAAAAATTAAAATAGAATTTGCATTGAGACAATGATGAAATAACAAAATTTATGTGCTCCTTAATCCATTGTTTTCTAATAAAAGTTAATAAACATTTAAAAACATGTAAATCTCAAAAACTCGGAAAATGATTTTAAAAATATCATATTATTACTGAAGATTGAATATATTATGCCAACTGCAAAGTTTTAAAATGAATGTTGAAAAAAAGAATGTGTTCTGGAAAACACTTTTCTCCTTGCAAAACAAGAATGGGTTTTAATCAACAAGACTTAGATTTTTTCAGATGTCATAGCCAATCAGATGTCATAGCATTACTTTTGATTTGTTTAAAGACCATACCCAATAAAAATATGATTCATATCATTTTCTTAATTTCAGAACTTAAAACAAATATCAGTTAAAAAAAATCAATTAATTCAGCGTTTTTTGAACTGTGGGGCGCGCGCCTCTAGGGGGGCGGGATAATCCTACAAGGGGGCGCGAGCATGTCGAAGCTCATATGTCGTCCTCGTCACTTGACCGAGATTCAAAATTACGAGGTCCTTCACCAATAAACCTTTTTCAAAGTAAGGAATTATTATCATTTGAAGACGAAGGCAAATTACATTATTTTTACAAATACATGACATAAATATCAAATTACAAATAGTCTTTATTTTTTCCACTGCTGAGGAAAATAATAATTTATAATTATGAAAAAATTCACATTTTAGTATAATCAATATAAGAATTTCTAGACAACATATATTAAGACTGGATCTAATCTAGAAATTTTATATCTCTTACTATTCTAAATGAATTATTTGTTTTATCTTTATCTTAATTATATATATATATTAAAGGAGATAATCTCTCATATTTTTAGAAATAAACAAATACTTTAGTTAAAGTTGTTTTTTTTTACAAAACAAATGCTTTGAATTTACCTCCATTATATTTATTCAGAGCTAATTAATTATACACAAAGTTTAATTCATGCAAAGTGTTTTTCGATATAATAGTTAAAAGATATAATTTGGAAGTGAATATATACTTGTAGTATGGTATTTTATTTCACACTTCTAATTGTTTTTCTCTATTTTTTTATTAATAGTTTTTGGAAAAAAATAAAGATTTACAAAAAAATTGTTGATAATATTGCGTAAGTTAGTGAATAGTTCAAGAAAATTCATTTCTGTTCCAGATAATAATATGTGTGGAAAATAAATCCTGAATTATTCACATATAATTAATTTAGATTTTGTAACAACTGAAACATCATGACACTTAGGCAGGATTCCTCTGAAAGAGGGATAAAATTTATATCTTATATGTATTACTTGATTTAACAGGAAATCGATCAATCATCGATTAAAATATATTTATTTTGAATTAACACACCAAAATTTTAGCATTTATTTATAAAACAAACTAATGCAATTTAGAACAAAGAATTTTAGAGGTTTGCAAATGCCTTTTTGAAATTTCTTTATTCCTTAAAATCCTACATGATCTTTTTTTTTATTGTATTCAGTTAAGAAAAATTTATTAAAGCTCTTGTTTCATTTAGTAAAACACTTTAAAAAACATGTGTGCAAAATAATTGAATGATTTCCCCCCTAAACAAGATATAAGATGCAAAAATTCTTTTCAATGTAAATGTGTGTGTGAGTGAGCTTTTAATTTTCCATTCATAATAATTGAGAACGAACAAAAATGTTGTAATTATAAACATTTGCCAATATGAGCATCCCTTTTATTTTTGTTCAAAACTAAAGCAAAAATTCTTCTGATCTTTCATGTTTAGAAAGACACCGTTTTTAGGTCAACAAATCTATAGTACTGTTTTTGCGGCATGGTCCAAAAGATTCAAAAAAAGGGAGTGTCAAGAATAGGGAATTCCTTTTGTCAAGAATTGGGGAGTGTTTCAAATACTTGAAAACTATCCTTCAAGTTATACTGAGAATTTCTTTTTCTTTATTTTTGCTGCTTCGCTACTATAGCTCACTTCTTGTCTGAGAATCATCAGTTTAGAAATCTTTTTTTTTTACCAGTCATTTTATTGTAAGCGATCTACAGTTTTAATTAAATGTCTTCAACGAGTACGAAATATGAAATATTATGAGTTTTTGTTCAGTGATTAATTATATAAAAATACTAGCCGCGGGGGAGTTATAACGGCTAGTATTTGAACTGATCAACTAAATTTGTTTCACTTGTTAAAAAAAAGGTCCTCTGTTTACAACAAATGAAATCTATATTTTTTTCTATATTTATTACAATTGAAACGAAATGCTATAATTTTCATACCAATTAAAAAAAATTTACGAAGTTTGTATTCCTTTTTTTATAGACTACGTGTTACTTAGACAAAGTCACAACATTTTAAATTTTATGAGCAGCAAAAAAAAAAAAAAAATATTCAAATGTGCTCATTTAAATTTCTAATACTCTTATCCCTATGAGAAAATAAAATAATTTTGAAAGGTAAAAAAAAAAGTCAATTCTTGAAAACACTAATCTAAAATAAAGTTCAAGTAATGATCAGTGCATATAATTTGCACAATTTAGCCAAATAAAAAACACACATAAAAGCTATTTACCTAATCACTTACATATTTTTCAAAAAATTTATAATGTTATAAAATCAATCAAAGTATTGAAAAATTAGGAATATAAAATGTTTGCATTATTTTTATATAGTTTGACAAAGTTTAATATTAAAATATGCTCTGATATTAAAACATTTGTAATAGCAAATGTGCTTAAATACAGTTAAAGCTTTTTAGTAATTGAATTTAATAGAAGCGTTGCGCTAGAAAGATGAAAAATATACATGTTAGATGGATTAGCTATTGAATGACTTTTGGAAGAAAATTGTCCCATATTCATTGCATCGCTAAAAATTATTCAACATTTCTTAAACCTAAAAATTAAATTTAAATAATAGTAATCAAATAGTGTTATTAATTAAAAAACAACAAAAATGGACAACTAATTTTATAAATTAATTTAACATTGAAATTTAAGAACATTGGTTCTTTTGGCTGCAGACTTCAAATTTATATGCAATCACACCTCAGCTGGGGCGTTTAATTTGTATTTTATTAACTACCACACAACATCATTCGAGAAATTTGAAATCCCGTTTCTTATATTTTTTTAAGTCGCACTTGCGGAATTTCACAAAGTGGATTCTTGGTAAAATCAGGATTCGAACCCATGACTAATCTTTTAGACTGCGACCCATTAAAAAAGATAAAAGCTGTAAAAATACCTTATACGAAGTAAAAATAGACGTGAAAACTAAATACTATGTAGAATTTTCCCTTAGAATGTAGATTCTTATAAATAGGTCTGTACCGCGGAAATCTGTCACGAACTGCAGTCTTTTAATGAATAAAAGAAAGTAGAAAATAGAACGACTGATTTTAAGCATTAAAGAAATAAACTTTATTAAAAAAAGATTTTTTTGAATGGGAAATAAATTGATTGATTTGAACATACTAAACTGTATTAAACATCTTTAAATTTCATATGAATTTCATTAAACTTACCAATAATTTTATTTTATATAATTATTCCACTTAACAAATGGTTAGAAATTTGTATTGTTTTTAATATAACAATTATAAATCAAATAATAAGTAAAATGTTTTCGATAAAATGAATTTACTTAATTAAACCAATACTTAAATTAAGCCTTTTAAATTCATTAGAATTTCATGCTTCAGAAAATAATGTAGGCAAAATGCAGAATCTTCCTCCAAATTGTATACACAATATATGTAGAGAGAGACCTTACTTTTTTTACTTTTAAATTAGTATTAAAGATACATAATTCATTCTTGCATTTCTTGGTATAAATATTCTCGTAAAAAAAATTTAAGTATTGGAATATTCATTTTTCAAATTTTTCATAAAAATGACACTTTTAAATTAATGAATGCTTCATTTCATAGAGAATGCCATTTTCCAATTCCATGAATATTATTATTGACAAATCTTAACACGTTCACCAGATCGAATAGCAACATAAACCGTCAGAATAAGCTGTTTTACATTAAATAAAAATACCTCTAATTGTTAAAAAATAATTAACTAAATTTAGTTTTTTAAAGTAAATATGTTATAGAATACATATTTATATAAATATTATATGTATATTAAATAAATTATATATAATTTATTATTTTATAGAAAATAAATATTATAAAGTGTAAATAGGTAAAAAGAATCTAAAGATAATTTTAGTAAAATCACTCGAGTAATATAAGGACGCTTTTTAAACTTTTGTTTTAAAGCGGTGATTCCCAGAGTGGTTTATACAGACCCCCAAGGGTCTATGACGACCTGCAAGGGTTCCACGTCAGCAAAACAATGATTTGGGGGTCCATTGAGGTATAAGGGTCTATGATAGTGGATCTCATAAAACAAGAACGTGAATTTAATTTTAAAAGAAAATTTAATCAAGTGGAAACCAAATTTTACCCGTTTAACAGATTTATTTACTAAATTTAATGAGGTTAGTTTGTACTTAGTAGGGGACCATGAATTTTATTAAAACAAGAACTATTTCAGCATTTCTCTCCAGATCAGCTAAGGATAATACTTGAGATTCCAAATTTTATCAATTGGACACAGACAATCTGTCAGGACATATTAACCTACGTTCAACAGTTAGATGCCTTTAATTCAGATTTTGAAACCAGGTGTGAGAATGCTTTAACTATGGTAATACCATAATCGGCAATGGATTCATATGGTCACATTGAAGAAAAAATGTCACATTACAATAAGGACTGATCGTTATGACCTCTAACGAAGGTCTTAAAGTTTAGAAACAGATGTCAGGAATTTTGGCTTTAAAAAGTGAAACCTGTTATTAGTCCCGAACTATAGAATATCACGAGGAAATTTTAAATTGCTTTTCCTAGTGTGAAGGAGTTTCAGCGCAGTTGCCTATCTCCAAAACTAAAAAACAAAAACAAAAAATTGGACACTACTAACAGAGGAGATTTAAGGTTAAATCTGACAAAATTGATACCAAATGTTGAAAATTTGATATTGTAACACCAGATCTTCCCATTAAAATCATTTGTTTATTGTTCAGTTATTTTATTTAACAGTTTTATTTATTAATTGACTTTTAATTTAATTAATTCACAGTGATTTTTAAATTTTAAACGCTATACTCATTACAGATAGAAATTTAATTATTTTAAAGTAGGGGTAGTAGTACCAGCTGTCAAAAAGACAGTTAAGTTGATAAATTTGCAAAAACTCAATATTAATTAAGCAGGGGTCTATCCCAAACATTGCCCCCTGAAAAACATGGCAAGGGGTCTATGAGACAAAAAAGCTTGGGAACATATGTTTTGAAGAGTCCAGCAAAAAACAAATGATTTATTACATATATAGTGAAAATCACTTAACACGAAACTGAAGAGACTGAAATATTTTTTTGAAGAATTTCGTTAAAAGAATTTCGTGTTAAGAGATACTGCAAAAAAAAAAAAAAAACATATCAACAAAAATAAGTTTATTAGAGCTTATTTTATCTACATAGAATGTATATGCATGTATTTCATAAAAATCAGTGAAACAAAAACATTTACAAGAACTAAATTAAATTTAATACAAAATTTTAAAGTTTTTTGAAAAACAAAACATTTATTGAGTTTTTGGAAAATAATCTAATATTTTTCTTTGCATTGGCTTTTTTAGCATCAAACTGTCAACAAAGTGTTCGATGTCGTTCATTTTGTTATTCACTTCACCATTGGAATGCGTGTGTGTGTCTTAATAACTGCGCACACTTTGTATTGTGTTAAGATAAAAGCACTGCAAATTTCTAAATCTTTAGTGAAGTAACAAATATGAAAAAAAAAAATGTTTGTAAAAAGTCACGCAATTAAAATATGATACTATTTGGTATTTTCAAATCAGGCCATATATTCAAGGGAAATCTACAACCTTTCATAATACTTATTATCTAATGTCTTAAATTTAATCATTTGCATTTTTTTTCAACTATCTCTTTTATAAACTAGGAAATTGCATTTCATGAAAGGTTTCTGTAATATACTCCTGGGTATAAAAAGCTGCATTTTGAGGAATAATTCTATATGTTTAATTAGAACATTAATTTTTATTATATATTAAAATATTTTTTTGTATCTTTTATTGTTTTTTAAAGAGCCGCAGCTGAGTTGTGATTTGAATTTTGATTTTAGCAAAGGTCTATCATGTGAAACTCTGCAAGTGCTAATTATAACGTGAAACGGGTGGTATTCTGTACAAGTTAGGATAATACCAGTTAGCGACCCAGTTTATGTGCCACAGTGGTATTCAAGCTTTTTAAACTCACGTAATCCTTAGAACTATAAGGTATTTTCAGGGAGCTCTATTCCACACACACACAAATACTATAAAGAATGCAATTAAAAAAATAATATTTTGAAGTAGATCAACATGTTACTTCATGTAAAGACAATTTTAAAAAAAAGTACTGTATTTTTCATCAAATATTTTACTGTGATTTTTTAATATAATTTATACTCACTAATAATATTAATTTGTGATCTAAGTAACACTTACTCATGTGTTATATTCAGTAACTAGAATATGTGCTTGTTATACAAACTGTTAAAGTCTAGATCTATTGAAATCATCTGCAATCGCATTTTATATTCTCAGTGTTTCATTTTTTTTTCTTATATTTTGTTCTTCTTTTCCCGCAGATACATTCAGAAATGTTTTTCCATTTAAATTCATAGTTCTGAAGGGCATTAAAATGTTTACACTGCGAAACAAATCCCGCGTATTTTGCATGAATTTGCAACCTTAAATTTAGGTGCTGTTCTTGCGCAACCTTAGATTTTAATGTCGAATCTGATGATCTATCGAAAAGTTGCTTCTTCTCTTTCATTATAGGTATTATTTCCGCAAACGGAAAAAGGTGCATTTTCCATTAGAAAACTATTTAGCTTTGCAAACCATTGTTCTAACGAGTATAAAATTATTTCATTGAACCCCGGAATAGTAAACAATAGAATATAATGTTAATAAATTCCAACTAATTATGTTAATCACTAGATAAGGGCTTTTTGAAGGGAAGAGAGAGAGATTTGACTTTCTTCTTAAATCCTAAAAATGATTTTACTTTTTAAAAGGACAGGAATACAGAATTGAATGTGTTATGCTATATTTAATACCATAGATGATGTTCTGCAATAAAAAAATTTACCAATAAAATTAATTTTTTAAAAAATAATATTCTTATTTAAGTTCTTAAATTAACCAAATGCAATTAATCATATTTTTATTGGCTCTGGTCTATAACCAAATCTAAATCTAATGCTAGGATTTTTTGAAGATTGGCTATGATCTCTGAAAAAGTCTAAATCGTATTGATTAAAACGTATTTTTGTTTTGTAAAGAAAAAAAGTGGATTTCTTAAACATTCTTTTTTCA